>JAKSZP010001631.1:0-106794 GCA_022478985.1 Massospora cicadina | reverse complement strand
CACAAAAATTAACAGATACACTATAACCTCAGTTCAGCCCTGAACTGATACAGCTGAGACCTTTTCTTAGTTTTATTGGTGGCAAAATACTCTCAAAATTAGGAGATTTTAGTAC
This sequence comes from Massospora cicadina, assembly GCA_022478985.1. Taxonomy (NCBI): domain Eukaryota; kingdom Fungi; phylum Entomophthoromycota; class Entomophthoromycetes; order Entomophthorales; family Entomophthoraceae; genus Massospora; species Massospora cicadina. Next base: position 106,679 of record JAKSZP010001631.1, on the reverse strand, counting down.
AAAAATTGTGATAAAAGCATGCAATTTGTCCTAGGATCTTATTGATTTGAGTTTTGTCATACTGCTGATGAAATACACCTTATGTGAAATTCTTGCATCGGTTAAAGTAGATGACATACCCCTAATCAGGACGTCAGCAGGCCTCTCTCTTGATAGTACTAGGTACTCCCTTTCAGGTGGTCCATGTGCAAGTGCTATTGTGCCAATTACATGGATCAACATATGAATTTCGCCCTAGGGTGGAAAATTGATTACAATTTTTTGTTTGTCTGATGGTTCATGAGACGTTTAGACGTTAAATTTGGGCCAGTCCAAAACAATTTTGTATACTAGTTAGTTGATTGTGTTCCTGATAATTGGGACCAATTGCCAAGATTTGATGCATAGATAATTGGCCATAATGTGTAAGCGTATTTGGCCTAAGCTTATTGATAAATTGCTTGATTGAATTGTAGTTGAGATATTCGGCCTGAATCATGTAATAGCAATAGGTTTTGAAGTGGGAGTTAAGGTATTAGCTTAAGCATTGGGAGGATAATTGGCTAAATCTGATGGTTGTCAAAGGTTTATTTTTGAGTCAACTACCAGAATCTGACACTACGCCAATGCAATAAAGCTGTGGATCCATTCTAGTTTTATTGTGGTTATATTTAAACTCCACTTTTGTTAGGTTGGTCTGTATATCAAATTTTCTTCAAAAGCTCATCAATCTAACCCATGCATCATGAGTGTAGTCATGCCCTGACCAACCCGAGCTAAAGGTTTGAACCTGTTTATAGGATGGGCCAGCAGCCTATATAAAATTGATTCAAGTTAGTGTACCCTAATGCCATAAACCTACCATTTGGCATATGTGGAAATTGGCAGTTTATATTAGTAAGCGTCTTAAAGTTTTATGTGATGAAGTTGGGCTTTTGTCAGATGAGCCCCAAATTCTAGATCTCAATGGTTAAAAGGCTAAAAGCAATCCAAGTTGGCTCAGGGTTGGCTTTTACATTAATTTATAAAAATCAAAAGTTTAGCTATAGGTATGAGATAGCTATAGACTTGAGCATATAGAGACAGTCTATAAAGCTAGTCATCATATTATACAGGGTCCGCCAGTGAAGCGGGAAATTTGAAAGTCCAATAGTTCATTTTCTGATTATGAGAGGGCGTGGAGGTTTTTGTTTGTTGTTTTACAGCTAATGCCTTTTAAAAACTTAAAGCAGTGGTCTTAATCACAGTGAGATTTGTGCATAAAATTGTTTTTAAGAATGGTAACTGTGTTACTTCTGTACAACGATTGTTTTGTAACCATTTCAATATTTTAAAACATAGAAGAGTGCTGTCTGCTCATGCACTTATATCGTGTGTGAAAAGTTTGAAGTAACTGGTTCCACATAAAACTTAAAGCATAAAGGAGCAACAATGTCTGTAAGAACATAGGAAAAATTGAAAGAGTTTGAGTAGAATTAATGCATGGTACACAACGTTCTGCAATAAAACATGAATCTGCACTAAACATTAGTGACACATCATTACAACAAATTTTGCAGGACTATTTCTCCATGTTTAAAAAATGGCATTAGTTGTAAAACAACAAACAAAAACCTCCACGCCCTCTCATAATCAGAAAATGAACTATTGGATTTTCAAATTTTCCCACTTCACTGGCGGACCCTGTATATATGCTGAGGTATCTATTTGGGCAACAGTTCAACTGCAGATCAGAGATGGTTACCAATCTGAACCAATAGAAGAGGCTCCATTGATAATTTTATCCGATGTGGACTGGCCTTGGGATAAGTATACTGCACCAATTGGGAGAATAGGGAGTAGGGAGCGAGAATATAGGGATATCGGACAAAACCCAAATACTGGGGGTAAACCCTTCCTGAACATGTTCTGATAGGAAGGATAACATAAACTGATTTCACTAATTTGCTGAGTCAGACTGAGGCATAGTGCACAATTAAACAAGGATTGCTATCCTCTTAGCACATAAATACAAGTTATGCAACGACCAGATTTGACCCTGCATTGTAATGGCAATAGTGGTATATCATTCCCACTATGCTAGCATCCCCTGGGACAGGCGTCATTGCTGGAGGCTATATTAGCTTCTAAATCAAGATGTCTATCTAGGCAATATTCAAATTGAGATCTGAGGTATATAAAGATTTGATTATATGACAGGCTTTGATTCTAGACTTTGTTAGCCTTTACATAGAGATGTCTATCTGGACAACAGTTAAGCTTTTGACCTATTGCCAAAGTGACCCACTAATTCTAGGAGTGCTGATGATTGAGATTGTGCACTGTTCATTAATTAAAAGTTTGTTCACAGAACCTACAAGAAAATTGGTGGGTCTATTTAGCTTACTTGGGACTTTTTCTATTGGTTACAAGTGTGTCATACTATGGTGAAGCCTTGGAATTAAACATATTGGGGCTACTATAGAGCACTACGGATTTCTCACAACCTGTACAGACAACAAAAGGCTATGGCTGAACCTTATACTATACTCTATTACTGGCATTATCTGCACCTGATAAAAATGATAAAAGTATAGCAGATTTTGTAAAGGTATCACCTTATTGATATAATATATAAAGTATTAATATTTGGGAGATTTCAGTGTTCAAATTAAACCACTAGCAAATCAAGTTTTTCTCACAATGCAATTATGCGTAGGTTGCTTGGTTTCAGAACCAGACAAAGCCATCCCTCTAATCCTCTGGGATCTTATTGCCTACTTTATTAGATTGTATGGAGCTCTGTCCTGCTTGTGACCATGTGGCTGCTGCACGGTTTGCTCCTGGTATTCTCATATCCCTTGTGGCTGTTGCATCTGTTCATGGACATCGGTGGTCTTGATTGTTGGAGCTTGCAATTTAATTGCTTCCCATTTTGGTAATATTGACATTGTTCAGCTTTAAAAAATGTGGAAACTCTCATTGGATGAGTTTCACTAATTCACCCATCATTGCAGTTGAATTGAGGGTATAAAAAGATTCCCTCAAGAATTTATCTGCATCATTATTCACATAGTCATCTGTACTGGTATTTATACTTTCAGGTCCCATGATGTCACGCTGATCTGCTGTTAAATTAAATCAGTGGTCAGGGGGTATATAATGGACATCGACAACATGAATTCTAGGCCTTAAAACCTATAAATAGAACTTCAGATCCTTATAAAATATTTTGTTTGCTGGCCATGTTAGCTTGGAATAAATCTTCATTCGTGCCAGTTATATTAACAACAATATTGTCACTAATAAATTAGGGGCTCTATCAGGTTTGTTACATAGGTCAAGAGAAAGTCTTATATTTAAGCGTTTACCAACAAGATTAAGGAAAGTTATAGACCTGACCTTATAGAACAGGCTCCATTGTTAAAGTCTAGAGTAGCTTTTAAATAAAGATGCCTACCTGGTCTATAGTTCTTCTTTATGTCTGAAATGGTTGTAGACTTAACCCTAAGAACCAGTTCAATGATAGCCATTATATTATATATATGCCTTGAGATGTCTATCTGAACAATAGTTCAGCTGTAGGTATGAGATAGGTATAGATTTGACCCCATAGAACATACTCCAAGGCTAGTCACCATATTGGCTTTTACATCAATATGTCAATGTGAAAATTTAGAGCTGGTGATTTAAAATAGCTATAGACCTGACCATACAGAACAGCTCTAATGCCAGACAGTATATTAACTCTTACAACGATGTGTTTTGTATGGGCAATAGTTCATCTGCATGTCTGAGATATTTATAGATTTGACCCTATAGATAGGCTCCAATGCTAGCCAATATATCATACATACATTGCGGTGTCTATCTGTGCAACAGGGCAGCTGTATATCTATTGCTAACTAGGCCACTCATTTAGGGGTGCTGATTTTGAGGCTGAGCCACTGATAATAAATCAGAGATTTGTTCACAGGGTGCACCAACTGGAAATTTTAGGGTCTATCTCTCGTGTACATAGGGTTTTTTTCTCATAGTTACAAACTTGCCCAGCTGTGTTGAAGACTTGGAATTAAACATATTAGGGCTACTCCAGAGCACTAAGGATCTCTCACAACCTCTACAGACAACAAGAAAGCTAAGTCTAAACCTTAATATAATATAACTTAAATTTGGCATTATTAGCACCAAATAAAATGACATACATAAAGGCAAATTCTGCAAAAGTGTTACTTTATTGATATAACATATATAGTATAATATTTGGCAGATATGGTTGTTCAAAGCAAGGATATTAACAAATAAAGTTTTTCTTACAATGCAATTATGCATACGGTGCTTGGTTTCAGCCTCAGCTAAAAAAGCGTTTATTTGATCTTTCAGGGCCTTCTGTTCTGCTTTCTTAATGTTAGAATCCTGGCTGAGAAAGTGCTCGCAGCTGCTATTTTCAAAGAATTTCAACAATACAGCAGTTGCAGGAGTATTTTAACTCATGATAGCGGTTTAGATTTAAATAAGTGGGATATTATACATCAAATAAATATTCGAACTCTTCAAATATCTTATTAATATTAAAACTTAGGGAGCAGGAGTAAAGAACACCCATTAAATTGATGTCACTTAGTATTTACACTAAATTAATGCTACTTGTGGGAGGTGATGGAGTCTGAGTTAGACAGAGGGTATCCCAATTTGAATAAATGACAATTTAGCCTATCAACGCTACTAGTAACCTTATCACTATAATAGGGCTTTTCAAAATATGAAACTGACATTTATAATGGTGTAAACATGGAGGAGCTTTTTTGTTGAAATCTGCTAAGTTTTTGGCGTCTAGGCTCGATTCCACCAAGTCAGTTTGCACAGGGTATTAGCCACTGAGCAATCAAATTGGACAATAAGAGGATTGCCAACTTTTTAATAAAACTCAATAAACTATATATAAAGCTATCGCCCCTTATTTTGACCTTTATTTAATACAAATCGCAGACTTATTTGCAACCACTTATCACCTGGAAAAGACCTCCCTTCAATCTTCCGTGTGACTCTTTATATCTCAGTTCCCCAAGCTGGATGCATTCTCAGCATGGTAAACTTCTATTCTTCTTCTCTTGTCTAAATACTCTCATTTGTATCAAATCTCAACATAATTTCTCTCAATTTCGTCAAATGGTCATCATTTTACTCAATTATAATTCATATACATCTTTCATAAACCTTGAGACTTGTCTCAATCCCCTCCATCTGCCAATACGGGTAGCATATTGTCCAGTCATATCAACTTCCCAACATCTGTCAATCAGCCATCTTGCACATATGATTAGTTCAGGCAAATACTAAAGTTCCTAAGGAGCGATTAGTTTGATATTTTTTCATTCCCCCGAACCCCTTTCAAGTCTATAAAAGGGCTTTTAGGAAGTTGAGCTAATTTGTAGCTAAAAGGAGGCATGACTTCAGGATCAGTTTGCTGATTTTGCCAGGGGTTTAAAGCAACCCCTTTTTCTCTGAATGACCTATTTGGCAGAACAGGAGGAGTAAAACTATAGCTCCAGTTGATAGGATTTCACTGAGAACTAGTTACCAATTTTATATTGACTTTTGAATTATTTTACAGCAGCACATTCTTATGAACTAACCAAGCATCCAATTGTCCAACACTTAAATTGTATGGAGCTCTTCCTGCTTGTTACCATGTGGCTGCTACACGGTTTTCTCATGGTATTCTCATGACCCTTGTGGCCATTGCATCCGCTCAGGTACATCAGTAGTCTTAATTGTTGGAGCTTGCAAGATTAATTTGCTTCCTATTTTAGGAATTTTGTCATTATTCAGCTTTTTAAAAACGGGGAAGTTCTCCTCATATAGGTTTTGGTAAATCTTCCATCATAGGAAGTCAAACCCATGGGTATAAAGGGATGTTCCTACATAGCGTCATGCACATAGCCATCTGGACCGGTATTTATACTTACAGGTCACCTGATGTTATGCTAATCTGCTGGAAATTTATTTCAGCTTCAGTGGGTATATAATGTCTATGTCAACAGGAATTCTAGACCCTTTAAGCTATTAAAGGGGACTTCCAGATCCTTATGAAGCTTTTTTGTTTGTTGGCCATGTTAGTTTGGAATAGATCTACATTTTGGCCAGTTATTTATTATAAAAAATATTGTCACTAGTAAATTAGGGGTTCTTGAGAGTTTCTTATATAGTTCAAGAAAAATTCTCTTTAGCTGGGCGTTTCTCAACAAGAACTAATATAGTTATAGACCTGACCTTATGAACCATATGCTCCATTGATAAAGCCTATATTAGCTTTTAGATAAGATGTCTATCTGGGCTATAGTTCTGCTTTATGTCTGAGATGGTTGTAGGCTTAACACTATAGATAGGCTTTTTTGCTAGCCATTATATTATATATATCTTAAGATGTCTATCTGGACAATAGTTCAGCTGTAGATATGAAATAGGTATAGATTTGACCTTATAGAACATGCTCCAAGGTTAGTCACCATATTTGCTTTTACATCAATATGTCTATGTGAGCATATTAAGCTGCTGATATGCAATAGCTAAACTCTTGACCCTACAGAACAGGCTCCAATTCCAGACAATATATTAACTCTTACATTGATGTGTTTTTATAGGCAATAGTTTATCTGCATATCTGAGATAAATATAGATTTGAGCCTATAGATAGGTACAAAGATAGTCAAAATATTATATATACAAAGGGATGTCTATCTGGGCAACAGTGCAGCTGAATATCTATTGTAAAATGGTTCACTCAATTTAATGAGCGCTGGCTTTGAGGCTGAGAAGTTATAAAAAATTAAAGATTTGTTCACAGGGTGCACCAACCGGAAAACTTTGGGGTCTATCTCTCATGCACATATGATTTTTTTCTCATGGTTACAAAGTTGCTCATCTGTGTTGAAGCTTTGGAATTAAACATATCAGGGCTACTCCAGAGACCTAAAGATCTCTCAAAACCTCTACAGACAACAAGAAAGCTAAGTCTGATTTTATATTTTTTTAGTACTAGATGGTCCCAACCCAATAGTCTGATTTTATATTAATTTATTATTTTTGCATTATTAGAACCAAATAAAATGACAAATACAAAGGCAAGTTATGTGTAAGATTTTGCTATTGATATAACATAAAAAATATTAATATTTGGCAGATATGGGTGTTCAAAGAAAGTAAATTAACAAATCATGCTTTTTTACAATGCAATTATGCATACGGTGTTGGTTTCAGGCTAGTCAAGACCGTTTATTTGATCTTCCAAAGTCTTCTGGTTTTCTTTATTATTGTTGAAATCATAGCTGAGTAAGTGATCACAGGTGCTATTTGTCAGTTTTTCTACAATACAGTAGTTGCAGGATTATTTTAACTCATGATAGCTGTTCAAATTAGACTATGAGGAATATTTTACACCACAGAAAAGTTTGGACTTACTTAAATTTATATTCTTATTAAAACCTAGGAAGCAGGAGTAAAGAACCACCATTAAATTGATGTCACTTAATACTTATACTAATTTGAGGCTACTAGTAGGAGGTGATAGAGTCTGAGTTAGGCGGAGGGTATCCCAATTTGGCTAAATTTTCTATTTAACCTATCAACGCTATCAATAACGTTATCACTTTGATAGAGCTAAATTTAAATGTGGGATTGATCTCTATAATCATGTAATCATGGGAAAGCATTTTATGAATTTCGCCGGCCAACTTACACATATAACTAGTTAGGCAAATACTGGAGTTCTTAAGGGGTGATTGGTTGTAAATTTATTACTCCCCTGAACTTCCTTCAGGTCTTAAAATGGGTTGTTTTTTCTTAGAAAGTCGAGCTAATTTGGAGCTGACAGTAGAGATGACCATAGTATCTGTTTGCTGATTTTACAGGGCATTTGATGCAACCCCCTCATCTATGAATGCCAATTTGGCAGAACAGGGGAGTAAAACTATTACTCCAGTTGATAGGATTACACTGAGAACTAGTCACCAATTTTATAGACATTTAAAATTTCTACACTGGAACTTTGGTACTCACTAGTCAAACTTCCAATTGTATAAATACTTAAATTGTATGAGGCTCTGCCTTCTTGTGACCATGTGGCTGCTGCACTTTTGTTCCTGATACTCTCATATCCCTTAGGCGGTTGCACTGCTCATATACATCAGCAGTCTTAATTGTTGGACCTTGCAAAATTAATTTGCTTCCTACTTTGGTAATATGAGCATAGCTCAGCTTTATAAAAATGGGGGAAACTCTCCTTGGATGGATTTTCTGTTAATTCTACCACAATTTGTAAGTCAAATCCATGGGTAAAATAGGTGTTCCTCCAAAGCGTCATGCACATAGTCACCAGTTCTTGTAAATATACTTTCAGGTCTACTGATTTCATGCTGATCTACTTAATACTCTCAGCGGTCAGGATGTAAATAATGGCCTTCAATAAAAGGTATTTTAGGCCCCTCAAACTTTATAAAAAGGGCTTCATATAATTGTAAAACAATAATTTTAAGGACATGTTAGTTTAGACCTAATTTTTATTATAGCAAGCTAAACATTATTAAGAATATTTTCACTATAGATTAGAGGTTTTAGGGATCTCTTACATAGGTCAAGACAAAAATCTTTATATTTGGGCGCTTACCAACAAGATCCAAGATTTTATAAACCTGACCTTATGGAGCAGGCTCCATTGCTAAAGTTTAAATTAGCTTTTAGTTAAAGATGTCTATCTGGGCTATAGATCATTTTTATGTCTGAGATAGTTGCAGACTTATTTCTAATAACAGGCTCAATGCTAGCCATTATACCATATATACCTTGAGATGTCTATCTGGACAATAGTTCAGCTGTAGGTATGAGATAGGATAGAAAGCCCTATAGAACATCCTCCAAGGTTAGTCACCATATTAACTTTTACATCAAGGTGTCTATGTGAGCAATATTAAGCTGTTGATCTGAAATCGCTATAGACTTGACCCTACAGAACATGCTCCAATGCAAGACATTATATTATTTATTTGAGTCAATCTGACCAGGAGATGGACATTACCAAAACTAAAGAAATACAAAAAAACCAACGTAACTACTTGGTTCAAACAAAACGCCCTAATGAGAGGATTGAGTGAAACGCTTCAAAAACTGACTAACCAGGTGGGCAGCTGAAGCCGCTTATCCCTCCATGGCAGAAGGGAAGGGGGGTTGGGGGGCTCATCTTCAGCAGCCTCTTTGGCAGCAGCCTCTTCCTCCCATAGTAGAGTGCGTGTCACAGCCATCAGTAATGGCGTTGTGGCATCTGCGGCATGGGGTTCAATATCTCTGATAATTGGGATTTCATGGAAATTGCCAGCTAGATAAATGGCACTGAGATATTTGGTTAAAGCTTTTTAAGCTTTGATTTGGGCGTATGGGAGTTTAATGAATGTGGCAGTGTTGGTTTGGGTTATTTTTGCTTTTGGATTCCATGCTATAGTTGCCATGTTCTAATATAATCATTTGCATTTTTGTAATACTGGTTCACAGATATCTTGCTTTTTGGAGTTAAGGTTGTGGGGATAACAGGAGGTGAAATTCCTCCTTTGAGTATTGCTACTGATTTAGCGACAGCTTTATGCAGGGGATGACAATCTGGTGTTGCAGCTGCTTTGACTGCAATCTGGTGATCACTGTGAAATGATTTGGCATTTAGCTGTGGGGTATAAAGTCAAGGGGGTATTTGGCGTCCCAACTGCAATAACAAACCGCTTGATTTGCAGAAATGGTTCTTCAATGAACTTACCTGATTCATCAATTTTAGCCAATAATTCCCATGGGTTTTGGTTGAATTGAATTGGGGAATCAGCTTATGGTTGAGGTTTGGTTAATTCATTTGAGGAGGCATGGGATTGAAATGGGCTCCAATCTGATGCTTGATTGGAGGAAGAATTTATGGCATTGGGATGAGGAGGAGGCTGCTTGGTGGCTGAAGGTGCAGCTGCAGCAACAGGCTTTGGGGGTGGAGGAGGTAAGATTGTGCCCCATACCAGAAATTGTACAGGATGGGCAGCAGGTTGGAGGTTGGCGGATGAGTCATCTGATCCACCTGAAGTGGTTGAGGAGGGGCACTTGCATTTCGAGTGGTCTAACTCAAACATGATGGACAGATCATCTGCCCACCCTTGACGCAGGCCCAAAATGGATGGTCGGGCACTGAGGGAATAATGGTGTGTGGTGGAATTGCCACCACAATTTTAATAAATTAAGGGCTTATCATGGCATATGCCCGAGGCCCAGCAAGTCGTGTGGCCCCATTTGGGACCACAAAATGTAAGATGTGGTTGGAGCCATAGGCTGCCAAACCATCCATCAGCTCCTGGTGGAGCACTTCAGGGGAGGTGGGTGGGCAGGCCAGCAAACTGGACCACCAAAGTAGTGTCCACTTGGAGCCAAGTCCAAATTGTGGGGAGAGGGTTGCCTTGGAATACCAGGGGCACAGTTGTTGCAGTGGCAGCATCAGCTTTGCAGGTGAAGCTGAGGTCGAGATACCCCTTGTAGGGGCGGAAATCAATAAAGCTGGCAGGTGTCATCACCGCCTGTGCCATTTCAATAATGTCTTGGTCGTGGTATGGGAATAGTTTCCCATATTTGACCCTTAGGCTGTAGCTCATGTTGCTCTGGGGGAGCACTAGGGTGCAGCGTGGTACCACATGGGTATGAACAAGGTGGGCGTCTAGGTCCTTGGGCGGAACAAATCAGCCCATAGGTTTGGAATGACTGGGTGAACCAGTCCTTGCGCGTTTTCCTGCTGGATGGAAAATGGCGGGGGGAGTTTTGCCACTGCCCCACACTGGAGCAGCCAGCGGAGAATCTGAGGACATCAGAGCAAAACTACTATGGGCGAATTCAATTTGTTATATAAGTTCATGTAATTTTGTTCAGAAAGTTACGCCAAGCAGAAAGAGAGTTGCAAGACACTATATTAATTCTTACATTGATGCGGTTGTATGGGCAATAGTTCAATTGCATGCCTGAGATATTTAGAGATTTGTTTCTTTAGTTAAGCTCCAATGCTAGTCACTATATTATTTATATTATTGAGGTGTCTATCTGGGCAACAGTTCAGCTGTAGATTTAATGCTAAAATGGCCCGCTTGCTCAGGGGGTGCTGCTTTTGAGGTTGTGCCACTGATGATATATTTAAAGATTTGACCACAGGGTGCACCAACATAAAATTATTAGGGGTATCTCTTGTGTATATAATACTTTTTATCATGTTTCAAACATGCCCAACTATGTTGAAGCATTAGAATTAACCTCATCCGGGATAATCTAGAGCACTAAGGATCTCTTGCAACCTCTGCAGACAACAAGAAGGCTAATCCTGAACATTATAAATATAAAACAATATTTGGTATTACTGGCATTGGATATTATAACAAGTGTAAAAAAACTCTGTGAAAAATGGTGCTTTAATGATAAAAAAGTTAAAGTAATTATAAATGGGAAACGTGCGCGTTCAAAATAAACCACTAACAAATCAAGCTTCCTCTCAATGCAATTATGCATATGTTGCTTGATTTCAGTCACAGCAGAAACCTTTTCTTTGATCCTATGGGATCTTCTTGCTTTATTTCTTATGATGTATGGAGCTCTGGCCTGCTTTTGACCATATGGCTGCTGCTCAGTTTGCTCCTGGTATTCTCATGACCCTTGTGGGTGTTGCATCTGCTCAGGAATATAAAATAGTCTTAATTGTCGTAGCTTGCAAAAGTAATTTTTTTTCCTATTTTGGTAATACTGAAATTCTCAGCTTTATGAAGATGTGGAAACTTTCCATAAATAAGTTTTTGATAACTCTTCTATCATAGGCAATCAAACCTATGAGTATAAAAAGGGGAGTTCATTTCTAAGAGTCATGCACATAATCATTGGTTCTTGTAAAAATAATTTCAGGTCTCTTGATGTCATGCTGATCTATTAAGTAATTCAGCGTTCAGGTTGTATATAAAGACCTACATCAGGTATTTTAGGCCCCTCAAATCTTATAAAAAGGTCTTCAGTTCCTTGTTAAACAATCTTTAATGGCCATGTTTGAACCTAATTAATTATGGACAGCTGTATATTAGTACCAATTTTGTTACTATTAAATTAGGGGCTCTCAGGGGTTCAATACATAGGTCAAGAGAAAGTCCCTATAGTTCAACGATTCTCAACAAGATTAAGGATAGTTATAGACCTGACCTTATTGAACAGGATCCATTGCTAAAGTCTAAAGTAGCTTTTAAATAAAGATGCTTATCTGGGCTATAGTTCTTCTTTGTGTCTAAGATGGCTGTAGACTTAACCCTAAGAACCAGCTCAATGCTAGCAATATATTATATATACCTTGAGATGTGTATCTAGACAATACTTCAATTACAGATATGAGATAGGTATTGATTTGACCCCATAGAACATACGCTAAAGCTAGTCACCATATTTGCTTTTACATCAAGATGTCTATGTGAGTAATAATAAGGTGATGATCTGAAATCTCTATAAACTTGACCTTACAGAACAGGCTCCAATTCCAGACACTATATTAACTCTTACATTGATGTGTTTGTATAGACAATAGTTTATCTGAATATCTGAGATATTTATAGATTTGACCCTATAGATAGGCTACAATGCTATTCAATAAATTATATATACATTGAAATGTCTATCTGGGCAACAGTGCAGCTGTATATCTATTGCTAACTAGGCCACTAATTTAGGGGTGCTGTTTTGAGGCTGAGCCACTGATAATAAATTTAAAGATTTGTTCACAGGGTGCACCAATATAAATGTTTTTAGTAGTATCTCTTGTGTATATAATCTTTTTTATCATGTTATAAACTTGCCCAACTGTGTTGAAGCCTTGGAATTTAACATATCAGGGATACTCCAGAGCACTAAGGATTTCTTGCAACCTCTTCAGACAACAAGACGGCTAATCCTGAACCTTATGATTATATAACTATATCTGGTATTACTGGTGCTGGATTATATAAAAAGAGTAAAGGAAAATTCTGTAAAAGATTCTACTCTAATGATATAACGTATTAAATTTTTACAATTGAAAGATATGGGGATTAAAAGTAAAGACTTGATCATTAACATGCAAAGTTTTTCTCACAAAGCAACTATGCTTATGTTGATTGGGTTCAGGACCAGCCAAAGCCATCCCTTTGATCCTCTGGATCTTATAGCTTTCTATTTAGATTGTATGGAGCTCTGGTCTGCGTGTGACCGTGCAGCTTCTGCACTATTTGCTCCTGATATTCTAGTATATGTGGCTGCTGCATTGTTTTCTCGTGATATGGTTAAACCCCTTAGGCGTTTGCAACTGCTCAGGTACATCAGTAGTCAAAATTGTTGGAGCTTTCAAAATTAATCTTCTTCCTATTTTTACTATCTGAATTTCTCAGCTTTGTGCAGATGTGGAAACTCTCCTTGGATGGGGTTTTGGTAATTCTCCCAACATTGGCAGTCAAACCCATGGGTATAAAAAAGATTTTCCTCCAATGCGTCATGCACATAGCCATCCAGACCAGTATGTATACTTTCAGGCCCCCAGATGTCACACTGATCTGCCAGTAAATTATTTAAGTTTCAGGGGGTATACAATGCCTATGTGTAAGTCCTGGGGAACGTCCTCTGGGTGTTGATTGGGCCATTTTTCCATTTCTGAGAAAGAAGGTACCAAAGAGGATGGCAGTACCCCTCGTTACTCAGGGCGATCTCACTCACATAGTAGATGAGCGCTGGGTAACAGCCCTTCCGCTTCAGATCCCACCCTGTACCCACACTCACCTTGGCAGAACTGTTATGAGGAATCAGCGAAATCTGCGCTGTGATCGCCAAATTGAAATCAATTGGAACTAATTTGAGTGGCAATCTGCCGCTGTTCAGATCTCAAATGGTCAGAGAGGTTTTAAGAATGATTTATTGGCTGGAATGCCTGACAGTTTCAATTTGGTTTACAGGACAATTGAACCAATTACCTCCCTCCCAAAGTCATTGGGGATCATCCTCAATGGGCAGGCAACAGCATTGGACACCATTGATGAGGGTTCAAAGTCCCCTGCTGACAATTTGGGTGGTGCGCCTGATGCAACGCCACTGACTGAACAAATGGCCCAGCGACTGAGCACAGGTGGGTTATCGTCCTAAACCTGTTTTAAATCAGATGGACCTGCCCCTATGTGGGGTGGCTTGGGGGATTCCCGCCACTTGTTGGGCCAAATGTCGTCATGCTAACTGTCAGAAATGTAGCTGAGCCTTGATTCGGACATTTGAGGTCAACTGACAGTGACTTGGCCTGCCACCAAATTTTTTGATGTTAGTTCCCATGGAACTAATCTGCCAATTCCCATATAATTTTCCGGTTAGGTCAAAGTTGAGGGTCCCAATCCCGTCTTGTCACTACCCCAATCAACCACTATTTAATCAGTGGCATTGTACTAAGAAAATTGTTGGTCAATTTTCTTTCTTTCCTTTCAATGGAATTTTGCCAAAAAACCAATCAATTTTTTATTATGTTGATCCTTCTGGCCGCATCCCTGATGGCGTTTCCCTGGTGGCCTGTCAGTCTATATACCGGATGGGCTTTACCCATACTTATGGTCACTATGGCCCCCTCCATCGTTAATTGGTTTCAGCGAGTTAAATATTTCTGGCACTACAACCCTGCTATCATGAATTTCTGAAAAAAGTACACAGGGATCTTGTGTCCTTTAATCCACCAACTGCAGGCGAGATTTTTTCTCCTTGCCTCCCCAGTCAAAATAACCCCATATGCTGATGAACTCATTGAAACTATTTCTGTGATTCCACCCCCTGCAGCAAGACCACCTGGGTCCATGATGGGCACATTGTGGTTTGTTGTCAGAATCATACTAACTGTTGTTCTACACCAACAATTCGTTGTTTCACGATGCGCAGCTCCATACAACGTCATTTAGTCAGTAATGCCTATAGCAGTATGGCTTGCTTTTTGGGTGCTTATGCATCCCAACTGGCAGGCCAGTCTAAACTTCTTTAGCCATTTCCATGACACTATGTCATTTTGGAATTCTAGTCCCCTCAAAGCATATAGAAGGGATTTTATATCCTTATAAAGAAATTTGTTTGCTGGCCATGTTATTTTAAATTAAATCTTAATTCTGGCCATCTATATATTAGAAATATATTGTTACTATTAAAATATGGGGTTTCAAGGGTTTTTTTACATAGGTCAAGGATTTATTCATATAGTAGGTGTTTCCCAACAAGATCCAAGATAGTTATAGACTTGACTTTATAGAACAGGCCACATTGCTAAAGCCTAGAGTAGCTTTAAATAAAGATGTCTATCTGGGCTATAGTTCATCTCACTTTGAGATAGTTTTAGGCTTAACCCTAAGAACCGGCTCAATGCTAGCCATTAGTATTTGATTGAGATGTGTATCTGTATAATCGTTCAGCTTTAGGTATGAGATAGGTATAGATTTGACCCCATAGAACATACGCCAAAGGTAGTCACTATATTTGCTTTTACATCAAGATGTCTATGTGAGCATATTAAGCTAATAATCTGTAATAGTATATTTTTGACCTTTCAGAACAGGCTCTAATGCCCAAAACTATATTAACTCTTACAACGATGTTTTTAACTGGCCAATAGTTTAATTTTATGTCTGAGATATCTATAAATTTGACCCTATAGATAGGCTCAAATGCTAATCATTATAATATATATACATTGAGGTGTCTATCTGGGCAACAGTGCAGCTGTATATCTATTGCCAACTGGTCCACTCATATAGGGGGTGGTCATTTTGAGGCTGAGTCACTGGTAACAAATTTTAGATTTGTTCAAAAGTGTTTACCAAAAGGAAATGGAGGGTCTATCTCGCATGTACATAGGGAATTTTCTGATGGTTCAAACTTGCCCAACTGTGTTGAAGCCTTAGAATTTAACATATCAGGGCTACTCCAGATCACTGAGGATCTCTCACAACCTCTACAGACAACAAGAAGACTAAGCCTAAACCTTATAACAATATAACTTTAATTTGGCATTACTAGTGCCAAAATAAAATGATAAATATAAAGGCAAATTCTGTGTAAGATTTTGATTATTGATATAGCATACAAAATATTAATATTTGGAAGAATTGGGTGTTCAAAGAAAGGTAATTAACAAATCAAGCTTTTTTCCAAAGCAATTATGCATATGGTGCTTGGTTTCAGGCTTAGCCAAACCGTTTAATTTATCTTCCTGGGATTACTGGTCTTCTTTCTTAACATCAGAATCCTCACTGAGTAAGTGATCACAGGTGCTATTTGTCAGTTTTTCTACAATACAGTAGTTGCTGGGGTATTTAAATTTATGATAGAGTTTAGATATAAAAATATGAATATATATTAAAAAGAGAGATTAAGACTTTTTTCAAATATGTCTAAAATATCAAAACCTAGGGAGGAGGAATTAAGAACCCCCATTAAATTGATGTCGCTTAGCATTTACAGTAATTTGATGCTACTAGTGGGAGGTGATGGAGTCTGAGTTAGGCAGAGGGTATCTTAATTTAGCTAAATGTCAATTTATCCTATCAACGCTATCAATAACCTTATTGCGTTTCTAGGGCTTGAATTTAAATGTGGGATTGACTATCATAATGATGTAATCATGAGGAGCATTTTAATGAAATCCTACTAATCAGCCTACTTGTAATATGGTTAGTTCAGGCATATACTGGAGTTTCTAAGGGGCGATTAGCTGCTAATTTTTTTCACTACCCTGAACCCCCTTCAGGTCTATAAAATGGAGTTTTTTAGGAAGTTAGACTAATTTGAAGCTGACAGTAGGGAGGTCTTCAGGATCAAGTTTGATGATTTTGCCAGGGGTCAAAAGCAACCCCAAATCTCTGTATGATCTATTTGGCAGAAAAGGGGGAGTAAAATTATTACTCCAGTTAGTAGTATTCCACTGAGGTTATTCACCAATTTTATATTGATATTAACTTATATACAACCGTAACATCTGTACTCATTAGCCAAACTTCAATTTATCCAACACTTAAATTTTATTGATCTCAGGCCTGCTTGTGACCAAGTGGCTGCTGCAAAGTTTTTCCTGATATTCTATATACCTTAGGCTGTTGCATCTGCCCAGTTAAATCAGTAGTCATAATTTTTGAAGCTTGCAAAATTTATTTGCTTCTTATTTTAATATTATTACTTTGCTCAGATTTGTACAAATGGGGGAAACTCTCCTTGGATGAGTTTATGTAATCCTCCCATCATTGCAGTCAAACCCATGGGTATAAAAGGGATGTTCCTCCAAAGCATCATGCACATATTATCTGGACCTGTATTTATATGTTCAGGTTCCCTATTTTCATGCTGACATTCTGTTAAATTATTTCAGCAATCATAGGATTAATTAACCTACATCAACAGGTAATTTGAAACCTCAAAGCCTACAAAAAAGAGGCTACAATCCTTGTAAAATTTTTTTACTAACCATGTCTGGACCTAATTTCATTATAGCCCGCATAGATCAGTAACAATATTGTCATTATCTAATAATGGACTCTCTTGGGTTTCTTACATAAATCAAGAGAAAGTCCATATAGTTAGACATTTTACAGCAAAATAAAGTTTTTTACAGGACTGACCTTATAGAACAGAGTCCATTTCTAAAGCCTAGAGTAGCCTTTAGATAAAGATGTCTATCTGAGCTATAGTTCATATTTCTTTGAGATAGTTGTAGACTTAACCCTATGAACCGGCTCAATGCTAGCCATCATATTATATATATCTTGATGTGTCTATCTGGACAATCGTTCAGTTGTAGACATGAGATAATTATAGATTTGACCCAATAGAACATTCTCCAAGGCTAGTCAACATATTAGCTTTTACATTAAGATGTATATGCGAGCAATATTAAGCTGTTGTTTTTAAATAGCTAAAGACTTGTCCCTACAAAACAGGCTCCATTGCCAGAACTATATTAACTCTAAAATGATGTGTTTGTATAGGCAATAGTTCATCTGCATGTCTGAGAGATTTTTATATCTGAACCTATAGATAGGCTTTGATGTTTTTTTTATATTATATATACTTAAAATGACTATATGAGAGACAGTGCAGCTGTATATCGATTGCCAACTGGTTCATAGTGTCAGAGGGTGCTAATATGAGGAGAGCCACTGATAACATGTTAAAGCTTTGTTCACAGGGTACATTAACCTGAAAATTGCAGGGTTTTTATATGTACATAGGACCTTTTCTCATTTTTACAAACATGCCCAACTGTGTAGAAGCTTTTTATTTTAACCATATCAGGGATACCCCAGAGCACTAAGGATCTCCTGCAACCTCTGCAGACAATAAGAAAGTTAATACTAAACCTTATAACAATATAACTTTAATTTGGCAATACTAGCACCAAATAAAATGATAAATATAAAGGCAAATTCTGTAAAAGATGTTGCTTTATTGATATAACAATTAAATTAGTAATACTTGGGAGTTATTGTTGTTTAAAGCAAGGACATGAACAAATTCATGTTTTTCTACCATTGCAATTATGCATATGGTGCTTGGTTTTTAAGATCAGCAAAACCTATTATTTGATCTATCTGTTCTTCTGTTACTTTTTCTTAATATTGGAACGCTGATGTGTAAGTGCTCGCAGGTGCTATTTGCACAGAATTTTAACAATACTGTAGTTGCAGTAGTGTTGTAACTCATGGTAGTGGTTTAAATTTAAATAAGTGGGATATTATACACCACAGAAAAATTTGGACATACTTAAATATTTTATTCTTATTAAAACAATGAAGAAGAAAGAATGAACTCCCATTAAATTGATGTCACTTAGTACTTACACTAATTTAAGGCTACTAGTGGGAGGTGATGGAATATGAGTTAGGCGGAGGGTATCCCAATTTGGCAAAAAATTTAAATTTAGCCTATCAATGCTATCAGTAACGTTATCACTTTGATAGAGCTTTTAATCTAGATGCGGGACTGATCTTCATAATGATATAATCAAATAGAGCATTTTAATGAAAACTCACCAAGCAGCCATCTTGCACATATGGTTTGTTCAGGAAAATACTGGAGTTCTTAAGGGGCGATTGGTTGTAAATTTTACTCTCCTGAACTCCCTTCAGGTCTTAAAATGGGTTGTTTTTTCTTAGAAAGTCGAGCTAATTTGGAGCTGACAGGAGGGAGGACTTCAGGATCAGGTTTGCAGATTAACATGGGTTAAAAGCAACCCCCACATCTCTGAATGACCTATCTTTCAGAAAAGAGGGTGTAAACTATTAATCCAGTTAATAATAGACCACTGATAACTAGTCACCAATTTTATATTAACGTTTAAGTTATATACACCTTAACATTTGTACTCACTAATCAAACTTCCAATTTTCCAACGCTTAAATTGTATAAGGCTCTGCCTTCTTGTGACCACGTGACTGCTACAATGATTGCTCCTGATATTCACATATAACTTAAACTGTTACATCTGCTCAGGGACATTAATAATCTTAATTAGTGGAGCTTGCAAAATTAATCTGCTTCTCATTTTAATAATATTGCTTTGCTTAAATTTTACAAATGGAGGAAAATTTCCTTAGATGAGTTTATGGTAATTCTCCCATCATTGCACTCAAACCCAAGGGTATAAAAGGATGTCTTTTAAAGCGTCATGCAAATAGCCATCTG
Source organism: Massospora cicadina (assembly GCA_022478985.1). Taxonomy (NCBI): domain Eukaryota; kingdom Fungi; phylum Entomophthoromycota; class Entomophthoromycetes; order Entomophthorales; family Entomophthoraceae; genus Massospora; species Massospora cicadina. Next base: position 86,972 of record JAKSZP010001631.1, on the reverse strand, counting down.
AACCGTTATTTATACTTTCAGGTCCCCATATGTCACGCTGATATGCAGGTAAGTTATTCAAGTTTCAGGGGTTATATAATGCTTATATCACCAGGAATTCTAGGTCCCTCAAAGCCTATAAATAGAACTTCAGATCCTTATAAAGTATTTTGTTTGCTGGCCATTTTTGATTGGAATAAATCTTCATTCTGGCCAGCTATATATTAGAAAAATATTGTTACTAAAAATAGTGGGTTACTAGGGTTTTCTTACATATGTCAATGATTCATTACTATATTTAGGTGTTTCCACAACAAGATCTAAGATAGTTAAAGGCCTAACCCTATAGAACTGGCTTCATTGTTAAAATCTAGATTAGCTTTTACATCAAGTTTTCTATCTTATTAACAGGTCAGCTGTAGATCTAAGATTACTATGTACTTGAATGTATAAAATAGGCTCCAATACTAGACAAAATATAAGCATTTAAATAAAGGTGTCTACCTTGGCTTTATTTTAGCTGTAGAGCTAAGATATCTATAGGTTTGATTATATAGAATGGTATCCATTGCATGAAATTATATAAACTTTAAAATTGAGATGTCTATCTATGCTATAGTTCATCATTACATCTAAGATAGAGATAGACCTAACCTTAGGGTTAGGCATAAAATACATAATATGATAAATTTTACATTTTTTAGCACTAGTGAAGCCTTACACAGAAGAGGGAGCAACCACAAATCTTTATTTGCAAATGAGCCAACAAATGGATTATCATTATAAAAATTTCTAATAAAAACCCTAAGTTATCAGCCTAGGAAGCCTTATCAGATGATGAGGTAGATTCAGGGAAACATTTGTGTGGTGCCCGCTTTAGCTGGCAGAGCATGGAAGATAGCATAGGAGTTAAGGCATCGGTGGCATGTGGCATAAAAAGGTATAGTTGGGGGCTTGCTTCAACAATGAGGCCTAGAGTGTCCATTGCCTCAACATATTGAGCAAGCTGATTGTTAACTTTCGGCGGATTTGACAGATTTCACCAAATGAGTTGCACAGGGTAAAACCAACTTATCAATGGATGAGTGATATGAGGATTTCTTACCCCCAATAAGTTTTAATAATAAAAACTTTATAAGGAGCTATTGCTCTAACAATACCACTTTTAAATTCTAATTTTTTTATTTGAGGTGAGCTAACCTGGAAATGATACTGCACCGATTAAGGGATCAAAGAAATGGAAAAGGAGGGTAAAACCCAGAAAACCTCCACGCGTGGCATATGCTTGCCAGGAACTCCATGGACTGCCTTTGCTATTTGCTATCTCAGTTTGGGGCATTGGTGCGCAACTCCAACACAGTCATAATCTTCCCCTACCTGAAGTTCATCTATTGGAATCAAACTTGGGGAGGCAGTGGTAGATGGTTTATATTCTACTAACAATACCACCTTATTTTAATAACAAACTTAACGGCTACTTCCATTACTCTTTTCTACTACCCTCTGTTCACATAAAATCTCTTTCTCACATTCTCACGTTCAACTCTTGATCCTCAGTATTCCTTAGCGGTTTCAACCCTTTCCACTTAGTAATTCTCTATTTGCTATCAATTTAGGGGTTCATTCTATATTCAAGGCTTTGGCGGAATTCCCTCAATTTTCCAAACCATAATTACTTTAATTGATCCACCAACATTGACATAATCTATTGCTGAATCTCAAGGCTTGCTTTTTGTTTTAAATTATGATCCACCAGCACTATAGCTTATTGTTCAGTCATATTGGAATATTAACATTACCCCCCTGACTGGATGATAAGCTCCTACTGATTGTATGTAAAAAGGAACTTTGTGTGTACTCTATCAATAATCTGGCCACCCGTAGGTTCATTAATAGTGTAGGCGTCAACCCCAGTCTTCTCACTTATCTCAAACGGTCCAATCCATATTCTGGCAAGCTTGTTCCTTCTTCTGAACCTATGTTTGTCATGGAATAGGACAAGATATCCCATTACAAACTGGGGGAGGCTTCTGCGTCTGCATTGTTCAGCCGCCTGATCCCAAATCTTCTTAGTTATAATAATGGAATATGCTTTGTTTTGGGGTTTAATCAGTGTGTCTGTTAAGACAGACAAATAGCATTGGGACTCGACTCCGCCAGTATCCTCCACACAGAAATAAAGCAATGATGGCAATGCTGGATGTATTCCATAAAGTAGTTGGAAAGGGCTCTCAACAGTTGATGAGTGGTAGCTAATTTTATATGCAAAGACAGAGATCAATAAAAGGGTACTCCATTCTGAAGGCCTATTATTTATGAGCTTGGGTAAAATATTTACCAAGGTTCTTTGACCTGTTCTACCTTTCCATTAAATCAAGGTGGTAGGATGTAGTCAAGACCCTGCAGATTGCCATTAGTTCATTTAACTTGGGCAGGATATGCGATGTGAAATTGGTTCCATTGTCCGTGAAAATAAATTGTGGACAGCCATGTTGATGTATGACACACTCAAGGATGAACTTGGTGGTGGTGACAGCCCCTAAATCATTGATCACCCTTACTTCCACCCATCTTGTCAAATGGTCAATGACTACTATTATATAATTAAAGCATTTTGCGTCAATTGGCAGAGGCCCCACCACATCCAAAACAACAGCATGCCATGCAAAATGAGGCTTAACCAGCTGGTAGGTGGTCTTCCTGCGAAATGGTTTCTCCACATGCACTGGTGACAACAAGCAACCATTTTGAGGACATAATAGTGCATACACTCCCAATAGTAATGGGGTCTCAAGAACTCCAGCATTTTTTGCAACCCTCTATGACCTACCGCTCTATGAGCATCCATAATAATTGTGGGTTAAGAGGAAGGTTTTGGGAAACTCAGCATTGATTTTCTAATCCACTTATACATTTCCCCATTGCACACAAAGGTATCCTTTCACAGCCCATCCAGCACTTTGATCACCTGGGAAAGCTCATCATGATATTTGCCCACAATATTCTTCTTGCACATTATGTCTTCCAAATCTGCCATAATAGCTACTGTCAGTAATTGTGAGAGACAGTCCGCGTTTTGGATTTTCGCCCCTGGTCAGTGTACAATCTCAAATTTATATACTTGGAGGTTCAAGTCCCATTTTTCAAGATATCCTTCAGGTCCCCAAAGATTTTGCAGCCAACACAAGGATTCATGATCTGTTACCACTTTGAATTTCACCCTGTGAAGGTTTACTCAGATAAGTTTATATGCATATATTACTGCTAAGCACTCCCTCTCAGTCACATTGTAACTTCTTTTGGGACCTGTTAAGCTTCAGCTACAGTACGCCATTAAATGCTCCACAATGTCATCATCCTTTTGGGATAGCACGGTCCCTACAGCGGAGAGGGAAGCATACGTTTATACAATAAATTCCTTCTCAAAATTAGTGTATTACAAAATGGGCTCACTAACCAACGCGGATTGTATAACATCAAAAGCGTTTTGACATCGTTCCATCCAGTCAAAGGTGGCAATCTTCTTTAATAGCTTAAAGAGCGGGGCCCCAATAAAGTTGAAGTTAGGAATGAACTGATGGTAGTAACAAAATTCCTAAAAAATACCTGAATATTGCGCTTATTACCCAACCAAGTCATCTTGTTTAAGCTTCCACCTTTGCCAGCTGATAACTAAGCCCTTTGGAGTCTACCACAAATCTGAGTTAATCCAACTGCTCCTACAAGAAGTGGCACTTTTGGGGCTTGATTTTGATGTTAGCTTTAGCGAGTTGGCAGAACACTTATTCCAGGTGATCAAGATGTTCCCTAAATATCCGCAATAACACATTAATATTGTCAAAGTAGAATAGAACACAAGACAGCTTCAGATCGCCCAAGATAGTGTTCATACCCTGCTGGAACGAGCTGGGGAGTTGCACAAACCCCGTGGCATATGTGTAGGCTGGAACAACCCTCTTTAAAGTGATTATAGTGCACTTCTCTTGTTCTGACACTGACAACTTAATTTTCCAGTACAATAATATCAAGTCCATAGCGGAGAACTGTTTGGCATCACCCAGACGATCTAATGCATCATTGTTATGTGGAAGCGGGTATGAGTCTTTTTTGTAATACTGTTAATCTTACGGTAGTCAATAACTACTTGATTGGAGCCCTCTTTTTATAACAATTAACACTGGGGAATCCCAAGGACTCTTTGACGGCTCCAAAATTGCCTGTTTAACCAATTTGTCTATCTCAGCGGATACAAATTCTTCCGCCACCTTGGAGTGATGGATAGGCCTTGACAAGATAGGAGTGTGATCCCCTGTTTTCAATCGATGCACAATACAGTATGCACATCCCAAGCCATACTTGTCAGATGCAAAAATTCTTTGGTATTTCTCAAACATATCTTCACCCTGTCCTTATGATCCTCTAACAGGCCAGTTAGAGCCTCAGGTGGAACCACAGCCATTACGCCGGATTAATAAAAATTTTAATTTTAGACCAAGATCATATCACAAACCAAAGTCACGTATCCAGTGAACCTCATCAATAGGAGCCAGATGCAGATAAGCCACCACTTGATGTCTTTGCAACTTCATAGATTCCTTCCGCAGGTTGGCTATCAACACTTTCACTTCCCCCTGCCCTAGTAACAGGATCCCAGGAGACACAGGTAGTCAAGCCATAATTGCTGATAGGGGCCCATAATCTCATTGTATAGACCTTCCAGGATATCTAATTTGAGCTCTATCCCTATAATGACCTGATGCACAGAAGGTATGCTTAAAGCACTCACAGCTTGCAGCGGAATTCCATTGTACTTGTAAATCTAATTAGGAAGCGCTTGGGCCTCCACTTCATCTCCAAATATTGAACAGGAATCACTTATCACTGTACATGAGATTAATTTGGCTGGAGCAGACGGAGTCCTTTGGGATTCCGCTGGAGGTAAAGTAAATGGAGATCTGTTGGTCTAGAATGCTAATGGTTTCATCAGCCATATTGACCACAGCCCCAAATTGCCACATGAACGCAGCTCTGATCATCATGTCATAATTGTTATTAGGTAAAACCACAGCTGGAGCAGATGCCCCAACTGACCCAAACCTCAAAGGCAGTGCGCTGTAAGCACCCTCTGACACAGTGCTCTGTGCCCCCCACAGTATCATATACTACTTGGTGTTCCACATCAGGCTTCATCAGAAGCTTAGTTATGAGCTTGATGGATATAGTATCCATGAAAGAGCCAGTATTAATAATTGTCATAATTTTGGTGTTTTGTATATAAAATGTCACAGTATGTACACTCCAAATAAGAAGAACCGTTGGTGTTTAGTACATAAACATCCGAGGACTTTTGGCTATTCAGAAAAGTGAGAATACCAGCAAAAATGTGTGGATACTCCTGGGAAATTTTTTCTACTGGAATCGCCACTTCCACCCCCTTTAAAGCTGAGACATGTGTTGAAGGTTCACCTTTATCTATACCATTCAACTCAAGGATTTTCTAGGTGTATGGCTTTTGCACCTCTCAGCTGAACTATGTGTCTGTGTTATTTGAGTCTCTCCCTTGTCTTGAGGCCAATATATCGTAAGGGATCTGTTGATACATTAAATCGTCAGGGTGAGTACCAGAAGTGAAATCAAATGACTCGTGGGAATCATCAAGGACAGTAAGGTTTGAGTTAGCAGAAGTAGAGCGTCCCATCTCTACTCCACTCGCCCTTTTCCATGTTTGTTTGGGGCAATTGGTACTTCATGCATCCAGTTTTCCTAGCTAGCTAGTCACATAAGAGCTCGTTGGCTGCGTGAGAAACAAGCATTTGTAAACTGCACCTATCCATGCATCCCCTCATAGACTCAGGTCCAAAATAACAGCTAAATTGTAATGTGGCCGAGGATGAACTGGCTGAGTAAAATGGGGGGTGGTAAGGATTCGCCAGAGTGTTAAGTGGACAAGTCCCCCCAGCAGATTATAATCAAGTCATTGTTGTCCCATATCCAGTGGGGATTTGGTAGCGATTTCAGGGGATTTCCGTTCCACATTGGGAAAACTAAAGTGATGGTAGATGGCGCAAATGACTAACAATTTTTAATTGCTCCGCATCATTTTGGGGAATGTAGGACATAGCATTATACAGTTCTTGATATAGCTTAACAGCCGCCTTCATCGCTACTCCCACCTCCTCATTAGTTAAGATATTTGCTCCCATCAACACCTGATCCTCAGCTGTGAACCACTCCACAAACTTAATAAAGGACTCATTTTTTTTGAAAGATATTGTGAAAAACTTTACCGTGTGCTGAGCCATTTTCGCTTTGACCCCAAACAGACGGATCAATGTAACCTTCACCTCTGGGTAGGTTACAACACTATTTTCATGGTAACATGTGACCTGGTCAGCGCTTGCAAAGTCCAAAGTGGATAACATAGTTTGGCTTTCCGCAGATTGGAAGCCTCCTCCACTGCAAATTCAAACTGCTTAAAGAATCCAGGTATATTTCCATTGCAGCTAAATGGGGGAAGCTGGCCAACGCAAACCTCTTCCTCCCCAGCACAGCTATTCCATTTATGCTATGCACAGTATAGCCACTCTGTAGTGTTACTCAAGCAGTCGACAAGATGGTTGGTTTGGACCCCCACCAGGTGCAGTTTTTGAAAGGCCTTGGAGAGCTGCTCAGTTATAATTTTATTCTCTTGAAAAGCATTTTTTGAGCCTGAAGTAGTGTATCTAAGAAAAGCTTCCGTTCCGCATATTGAGATAACTCAATAAACTGAGGTAGTACCTCATCATAAGGAGCAGGTTGCTCCATGGCGTTGGCAAATATAAACTTTTAATAAGTTGATCAATGGGCCCCTGCAGTGAGCATTAATGTTAACTTTGGCAAATTTGACTGATTCGCTGAACAAGTTGCGCAGGGTAAAACCCACTGAGAAATGGATGAGCATTATGAGGATCGCTGGCCTTCAATAATTTTTAATAATAAAGACTTTATAAGGAGCTATTGCCCTGACAATAACGCTTTATCTTAATAATAAATTTAACAGTACTTACATTACTCTTTTTACTACACTTTGTTCATGTAAAAAACCTCTTTCTCACATTCACATTTAACTCTTAATCCTTGGTATTCCTCGGTAGTTTCAACCCTTTCCACTTAATAATTCTCTATTTGGTATCAATTTAAGGTTTCATTCTAGCATCAAGGCTTCAGCGAAATCCCCTCAATTTGACAAACCATAATTACTTTGATCAATACACTTCACATTGACATAATCTATTGCTCAATATCGAGGCTTGCTTCAAATCTAAATTATATTCCACCAGAACTATAGCTTATTGTCCAGTCATATCAGAATCTTGACACTGATGCTCAGCAAAAGTGATGAGAGCTGGCACACAAGTAAGTGACTTAAAGTGCTAATTGGTTTGTAATGATTTGGGTCAAAAAGAGAAATTTTGCTGATCTTTGAAATTGTGTCTTGCACAGAAAATGAGCTCCTCAACCTCATATTTTGCATCTTCTTCAAAATCATGGGGGGAATTGGGAATAGTAATACACTCAACCAGGGGTTCCATTGCCCCATGGAGTTGCTGGCATATTAGGGAGTTGGTAGGAGCAGCTGTGGCCTCCACTTCCATCTTATTTAAACTATTATAAATTGGATAACCAATTTAGGATAAAAACAGTGGGGGTGAAAATCTGGAGAATTGGCAAAAAATTCCTCCAATGCAAAATCTGGTTTTACATGGTACAGCCATTCATCCTCATCAATCCATTCGAGAGCCTCAAATGGATTGGATTCAACCAGCACTGTCCCAGCCACTGGAGTTGTCAGGTTGGTCATACCTGATTGGCTGCAAACTGTTGAACATGGCAGATCAGCTGAAACTGTTTCAGCCATCAGCTCAGGTTGCCATAAATTGACCTTATTTAAATTTTTTAAATTTTTGATTGACTGCGGCTTTGGAAGCCACACCAGAATTTGCAAGGTTGTGGGATGGAGAATTGAGCCCCACTCAAAAAATTCGGGTGCAGCTGCAACAGAGGAGACACCAGAGAGGGAGTGGCAGAAGCAGTGGAGGCGGAAACTGCATGGCACTTGTGCTTTTAATGGTCAAGTTCAAAGCACAAGGGGAAAATGGCGTGGCCGTTCTTGACACATGCCTAGAATGGGTGAACAAGGGCAGAACTGATCATGGTGCGGGGGGATCATAAGGGGGTATCACAATGGAAAGAACAGATTGTCACAAAGGCGCAAGGCCCTGATAGACAATCCACCCCATTTGGAACCATGACATGCAACATGGGGTCTGCACCATAAATGTCCAAACCCTCCATGAGCTTGTGGTGGAGGCGTTTTGGGAAAGGTAAGAGGGCAACCTGGCGAACTGGACCACCAAAGGGCTTCGTCTGGGAGTTGAATACAAATAGTGTGATTGGAAATTTTTTTAATTAACGGCAGTTTGGATGCTGCCATTGCATTGGCCTCAGAGTAGAAGCCAAGGTTGAAAATAACACTTAAAGGAGTGGAAATCAATGAAGTTAGCAGGTTCAAACACTGCTGTGGTCATCTTGATGATGGTTGCGCTTACATTTTGGAAGAGATTCCCATATTTAGCCCAGAGCCCAAAATGAAAATTGCTCCATGGGAGCACCTCTGGGCTATAGAGCACCATCTGGGAAATTGCATGGTGGTGGGCCAAGTCCCAAGGGGGATATAACGCCCAGTAGTGTTGAGAAGGCTAGCAGGGCTAGCCCAGGCGCACTTTGGCAGCAGCAGAAATATTCCAGATGGCGGCATACCACCACTCCAAGCTGGGGCAGTAGGCATCAAGAGTGTTGTGATTCTGATATCACTGGATGATAATCCCTAAATCAATATGGCATAATGGGGACTTTTCTTTCTCGTTGCAAACACTTTTGCAACCTATATAATTCAAGACTAAATCTAGTTTGATAATCTCATAGAGAGGATTAGTCTGTGCCCATGTCTGGGAGCAGTTGGGCAAGCAAGGCAAGAGGAGCAGGCGGAAGGCCTGCGGCCTCTAACATTCAAAAATTCCCCGGAGAATCCGGCGGAATAGAAAAAAATCTAAAAAAACTGGCGGTCACAATTTCCCCAGAGATACTCATGTGGCAAGCACGATGCAACCAGTACATCAACACGCCACATTCCCAGCCACTTTCGTTGGTGGAATTTGGAGTCCATGTGTATCTGGACATCCAAAAAACGGCCCTATGGGAAAAATTTTGTGAAGATGTACACAAAATTTTCCCGACCGCGGTGTACATTGCACCTCACTCCATGTCATGAAGTTGGCTGGACCTAGGTTTCAAAAGCAAAATAGCAGCAGATGAGGCTGCAGTGGTGCGCATAGTGGTCGACCTCCCCGAAGGGCAACAGGTTGTCAAAACTAAATGCACCAGATGAACAAAATCAAACCAAATTTTCCTCACGTTTGACTTTTTGCCTACTATGGTAAAACGTGACATTTTGGAGCAACACCTGAAAGATGGTCTCGCCATATATGGCGAAATACAATCTTTCAAAATGCAACGTTTCACGCTGATGCCACACCTGTGCACTGGCAAAGCCACCGCAGTTCTGACCCCAACTGAGGAGATCATGAAGGACCTAACCCAAGTCCCGCACTCCACCTTTATTGACATCACAGGGCACACCACCCACCCATTCTGGGTAACCGTGGACAGCGCGCCCCCCATTTGCACCCACTGTGACGCGTTCAGCCATAAGGCGCATGCGTGCCCCATCAAAGAGGGCGTCACATTCCAAGAGCACCCCTCGGCGGCCATGACCAGCGGAGAGGCGCACTACAAACCAACCACAAGCACCAAGGAGGCTTTCCTGTGGGGAGCACAAGGCTGCTACCTATTGGTAAAGCCCATCTCCCTGCAGGAGCGGAAGAAGGCCAAGCAGGCCCATAGGGCTGCAGCCAAGGAAACAGCCAAGGCCAACACCACCATCCCACACTCACAACGCTAGGAGGACATGGAGACCTTCGCGGCAGAAGCAACTCGGGAATCCATCACCCAATCAGATTGGGAGGCCCAAGCTGAACGGGCCACTCAATCTGAGGATTTGATGGGAGATTTGATCTCACCCAATCGCTGCACCCAAGCCCCAGTCAAAACTGACTTGGGACCTATCCCAAACAAAATTTTTTTTTGCCCCACTCAATGGTGCACCAAACTTATCCACACCACAAAAAATTCGTCCGATGTCGGGAAAACAAAAAGCGAAGTCCAAAGCCAACATGATTCTTTCCACAAAAATTAACAAAAACCCCAATAGCATTGCTGCTAATACCCGCGCTGCTGTGAAAGCCTGTGGGGACCTGGAAGAGGCTGGTGGGCCCCTGGGCCCCCCCTCACACCTAAGGTGCAATGGGGGAAACCTTCACCCTAGGGATGCTGAATATCGCTGGACTCAAGGCCTCCCCATCCCAGGCTAGGAAACTGAGTTTTTTACAAAACAATTTACCCATGGATATCCTGGCCATCCAGGAGTCCCACTGTCCACGAGGTTCTGAGGAAGCTTGAGAAACAATGCTCCTACCATCCCTATCCTTTTGGTCGAAGCACTGTGGGGTGCTAATTCAGAAAAACTATTTTTCAAATTTACAACTTCTGAAACATTCCTAAATGGCCGAGTGCTCATTGTCACCTTCTCATGGGATGACGTTGTACACACAATCAACAAACATTTATGCCCCAAATGGTGCACATGAGCATCAGGAATTTTTCTCATCGGTCAAATCCCTCCTGATACCCCCTGATTCTTTCCTAGTTGGCGACATGAACTGTTGGCTAACCTCACCGATGGACCGGTGGCCACCCTTAACCCACGCCCCACAGGGTCATGTAGAACTACGCGTTCTAAAAGCCACCCTTGGGCTAAGGGATGCGCAGCCGCGACATGCCCCACTGCTCAAAAACATGATGTGTCCCCACATCCATAACGGCCAATTAAGGTCCATGACCCACATCGACCTTATTCTAGCGCCAGCGAAATTCCAACCCCACATCTCCCACTTCAAAACAACGAAAATGATATTCTGTGACCACTGACTGGTCTCGATAACATACCACTTACCCATCACAGTTGCAAAGGCCCCACATTGGTGCAAAATCCGCCCCCCCGAGCTCGCGTCTCCAGGATTTTCCATGTGGGTGGAAGAGGCAACTTTGGTGAAATCATTTGTTGCACCATTTTACGTGGACCCCATTTCCACATGGGCAACTTTCAAAGAAGACACCATCCGCCACTATCGCCATCTCTCATCCAGACGCTCACGAGCCACATTGGCAGTTATATCGCGCATGCTGGCGGAATTGGCTCACTTGGAGTCTAACATTCCAGCCACAGGATATAGCCCTGCATGGGGCCAGAAGTGGGCAGAGGCAGCCGCCCACCTCAACGCACTTAAAAGACAACACAAACATCAGGTTTGTGTCCAATACAGGGCCACACGCATCACTAAAGGTGACAAGTGCACCGCATACTTCTTCAAAAAATTTTCACACCACGCCAGAGCGTGGCCTGCACACAGGTGCGAAGATCGGATAATTCCATTGTGGACACACTGGCTGAAGTGGCAATCAAAATGCAAAGATATTACTCTGAGTTATACTGAGCTGAACCAATTCAGCCAGCCAAAATAGCAGAATTTCTTGACCGAGCTCATATCTGCACCATTTTCCAATACCCAGAAATAATGAATTTAATTACTCCAAAATGAATTATGGACAGCCATTTGTGGTGCGCCAAACCAAAAATGCCCAGGCCCAGATGGCATTCCATATGAGTTCTACAAAAAATATTTTAAATATATATCCCCATTGCTGCTAGCCTCACTCAACCAAAGCCTGTTGGAAACGCGCCTCCTAACAGGAGGACAAGAGGCCTTTACTGTCACACTCTTCAAGAAAGGGGATAGGCTTGACTTAGCCAACTGGCGCACCATTTCTCTAACAAACACAGACACCAAAATTTTAACCAAAATCATGGCTAACCGTTTAGGGACTGTAGCATCTGCCACCATCTCCCCAGAACAATTTGGTTTCATCCCCAGAAGGTCGATTTGGGATAACGTGCACTCAGTGGCTAATGTGTGTCAGTCCACAGCCTCTGGAGCACTTGAATTCTTGGACCAACAAAAGGCCTATGATAGAGTAAACTGGGAATACCTTAGGGCCTGCCTCCATCAATTCCGCCTACCCCCGCTTCATTAACTGGGTGATGCTGCTCACGGAATCTGCAACAATGGCAGTGCGTGGCCCAGGCTTCCTAACGGAAGTAGTCCGCCCTCAAGGCCAAACCCCAGTCAAGATGATGGCATTTGCAGATGATTGTGTAGTGGGGGTGTCTAATAACAAAGATGCACGCGCGCTTGAAGCCCTCATCCAGGAATATTCCCGGGTAAGCAACGCGGCACTGAACACCTCCAAAACCAAAATCATCCTCCTTGGTCAGTTTCAGAACTGCTGGGCCCCAGCAAGTAGTTCCCAACCCGGCCCATCTGCTCGCCCACGTCCACACCTTACTAACTCAACACACACCACTCCACTGGTGCTCCCCTTTGTGCCACGTCCTACCATAGGACCGGTATGCCATCTGGGCGTGTGGATGGAGGCAGGCGGATACGCATCAGCAGTAATGGAGTGCTGTATACTGGACAACGTGACGAAGCAAATCGCCTCTCTCAGAGTCCACCCTACTACCCTCACTGGCAGGGTTGTTCTAGCCAACTCTATGCTCCTATCCAAAGTCTGGTTCGGAGCCCACGCCATCCCCTCCTCCCCAAGCTTCTTCAAATCCCTGTATGCTTTGCTGCAAGGATGGCTTTGGTCAGGCCACCCTCCACCAGTACGGCTAGAGGTCATGATTGGCCCTCATCATCATGGTGGCATGGGCCTGCTTGACTTCAAAGCCCATGCCGCCAAGATCCTGGGCACCTGGATCACGGCCATCACTGCTCCTACACTCCCATCCCAACACTGGTTCCGCGCGGCCCACTCCAACTTCTCCCGAGCCTTGGGCCTCAATAATCCATCAAACCCCCACTCCCTGATGAAATACCTCGCATCACACACATCGGCCACAGGTCCTCACGGGACTAAAACCCACTACAAACGAATCCTACTCTCCATGTAAAGCGCAGAGTGGAGAATTCGTATTAGTGGACATACAACCCAAAGAGGCCGCCCCTCTCCTCAGTTCACACAAGAGGTACAGGGGCTACCCATCCATGATGGCGTGATCCCCATTCGACCCCAAGTCCTATCCAGGGTGGACTACCTGGACATGATGGACATCCCTTATTCCATTGAAACCCAAAAGACTATCTGGAAATACGCACACCATCCTCTGTTGCAGCCTCAAGTCCGCTCCCATGTGTGGCGCTGCCTGAGGCGGGTGTATCATACAGCTGAGCGCTCTAACGCTTTACACTCATCCTGTGTCGTGTGTGGCCAGTATGGAACGCTGTTTCACCGCCTGGAAAAGTGCCCCACCTTTAAAGTGATATGGCGCGAAGTCCAACGTCTGCTAGGCCAGGATCAAACGCATCCCTTCAGTCTGTCAAGAGATATGTTTGCTTCATCAATGGCCTCCCCCTCCCACCCTCCCTCCATGCTCTGGTGGTTGCAATCGCCATGTGGACTATCCACACGATTGTCTTGGATGCCATCGCTGGATCTATCCCCACCCTCCCTGAAGCTGTCCACAGATTCCGGTCTCATTTGGTGGACCACTTTCAAGCGTGGATGTTTGGATATCTCTCACCGCGTCGCTGACAGCTGGTCTCCTCCTGGTTCCCAGTCTGGTCCATCAAATCAGACCCCTTCCTCCACACGTGCTCAATAGTGGCTACGGCCCCTTCACACGTTCCCTCCCCCTCCCCATAAGTGGCGTTCCCGCTGGAAACAAGAGATAGCATCTATTCTCTGGGGTGCCTCCCCTGGTACTATGTTTTGTCTCGTCTGAGTCATATTTGGAAGTGTCCGTCCCATGGTCGGCCTTCCCCGCAATAAATTAAATATGGCATAATGGGTAGAAATTACCAATCCTGAGTATGAGTTAAAATTTAAGAGCGTCTTGAGATAAGGCGATAATGAGTTAGAATGGATGGTTGTTAGATTGCTTTCATATGAGGCAATTAGGAGATATTATGTACAATGAATAGTTGGTAAACCGCCTTATATTAGGTGATTGTGAATTTAATCAAGGAGTTTTTACCAGAACCAATGAGATACAGAGATCTGAATTTTTAAGCTGAGAGATTGGTATCGTCCAAAGTCACAGAGATATAAGCAAGATTTGATGATTGACAGAGGAAGATTGTTAATAGTTTAGAGCAAGCAGAAAAGCGAGGATCTGCTGTATTTTATTACATTAAATAAAAGAGTGTCTTGGGAGCACTTGCTCTCTATTTTAATAAAAGGTTATTATGTTGTTTCAAGGATGACAATTGTCATATTTTTGATCCTATTGCTCAGTGGGATGATCCCTGAGCAAAACCCCTTTGGCGTATCTCTGGGATACCATCAAATTATAACAGTGGTGCTCACTACAGGGGGCAATTTAATCAAATAACACGAATTAAATCTCCAGTCGCTGGCCATGGCGCATCAGGATTGCATGGACTGGGGATCTTCATGACATACTACACCAGTCAAATACGCGGAACTCAAACTTGCCTTAGATGCTGTATCAAATCCCAAAACTTTTCTTTCTTGTTGCAAACACTTTTGCAACCCATTCAATTCAAGACTAAATCTAGTTTGATAATCTCATAGAGGGGATTAGTCTGCGCCCATGTCTGGGAGCAGCTGGGCAAGCAAGGCAAGAGGAGCAGGCGGAAGGCCCGCGGCCTCTAACGTTTGAAAACGCCCTGGAGAATCTGGCGGAATAAAAAATCTAAAAAAACTGGCGGTCACAATTTCCCCGGAGATACTCGTGTGGCAAGCACGATGCAACCAGTACATCAACACGCCATATTCCCAGCCACTTTCGTTGGTGGAATTCAGAGTCCGTGTGTATCTGGACATCCAAAAAATGGCCCTATGGGAAAAATTTTGTGAAGATGTACACAAAATTTTACTGACCGCGGTGTACGTTGCACCTCACTCCATGTTGCGCAGTTGGCTGGACCTAGGTTTTGAAAGCAAAATAGCAGCAGATGAGGCTGCAGCGGTGCGCATAGTGGTTGACCTCCCCGAAGGGCAATGGGTCATCAAAACTAAATGCACCAGATGGACAAAATCAAACCAAATTTCCTCACGTTTGACTTTTTGCCTACTACGGTAAAACGTGACATTTTGGAGCAACACCTGAAAGATGGTCTCGCCATATATGGCGAAATACAATCTTGTGAAATGCAACGTTTCACGCTGATGCCACAACTGTGCACCAGCAAAGCCATCGCAGTTCTGACCCCAACTGAGGAGATCGCAAAGGACCTAACCCAGATCCCAAACTCCACCTTTATTGACATCGCAGGGCACACCACCCACCCATTCTGGGTAACCGTGGACAGCGCGCCCCCCATTTGCACCCACTGTGACGTGTTCGGCCATAAGGCACATGCGTGCCCCATCAAAGAGGGTGTTACATTCCAAGAGCACCCCTCGGCGGCCATGGCCAGTGGAGAGGTGCACTACAAACCAACCGCAAGCACCAAAGAGGCTTTCCCATGGGGAGCACAAGGCTGCTACCTATTGGTAAAGCCCATCTCCCTGCAGGAGCAGAAGAAGCCCAAGCAGGCCCATAGGACCGCGGCCAAGGAAGCGGCCAAGGTCACCACCACCATCCCACACTCACAACGCTAGGAGGACATGGAGACCTTCGCGGCGGAAGCAACTCGGGAATCCATCACCTAATCAGATTGGGAGGCCCAAGCTGAACGGACCACTCAATCTGAGGATCTGATGGGAGATTCAATCTCACCCAATCACTGCACCCAAGCCCTGGTCAAAACTGACTTGGGACCTATCCCAACCAAAAATTTTTTTGCCCCACTTGACGGTGCACTGAACTTATCCACACCGCAAAAAATTCGTCCAACGTAGGGAAAACAAAAAGCGAAGGCCAAAGCCAACGCGACTCTTTCCACAAAAATTAACAAAAACCCCAATAGCGTTGCTGCTAATACCCACGCTACTGTGAAAGCCCGTGGGGACCTGGAAGAGGCTGGTGGGCCAGGGGGCCCACCCCTCACACCTAAGGTGCGATGGGGGAAACCTTCACTCTAGGGATGCTGAATATCGCCGGACTTAAGGCCTCCCCATCCCAGGCTAGGAAACTGAGTTTTCTACAAAATAATTTACCCGTGGATATCCTGGCCATCCAGGAAACCCACTGTCCACGAGGTTCCGAGGATGCTTGGAAAATAATGCTCCTACCATCCCTATCCTTTTGAAGCACTGTGGGGTGCTAATTCGGAAAAACAATTTTTTCAAATTTACATCTTCAGAAACATTCCTAAATGACCGAGTGCTCGTTGTCACCTTCTCATGAGCTGATGTTGCACACACAATTGTCAACATTTACGCCCCAAACGGTGCACAAGAGCGTCGGGAATTTTTCTCATTGGTCAAATCCCTCCCGCTACCCCCCAATTCTTTCCTAATTGGCGACATGAACTGTTGGCTAACCTCACCAATGGACCGGTGGCCGCCCTCACCCCACACCCCACAGGGTCATGTAGAACTACGCATTCTAAAAGCCACCCTTAGGTTAATGGATGCGCTGCCACGACATGCCCCACTGCTCAAAAACATGACGCGTCCCCACATCCACAACGGCCAATTAAGGTCCATGACCCGCATTGACCTTATTCTAGCGCTGGCGAAATTCCAACCCCACATCTCCCACTTCAAAACAATGAAAATGGAATTCTCTGACCACCGACTGGTCTTGATAACATACCACTTACCCCACAGTTGCAAAGGCCCCACATTGGTGCAAAATCCGCCCCCCAGAGCTTGCGTCACCAGGATTTTCCATGTGGGTGGAAGAGGCAACTTTGGCAAAATCATTTGTTGCACCATTTTGCGCAGATCCCATTTCCACATGGGCAACTTTCAAAGAAGACACCATCCGCCACTATCGCCATCTCTCATCCAGACGCTCACGAGCCACATTGGCAGTTATATCGCGTGCGCTGGCGGAATCGGCCCACTTGGAGTCCAACATTCCAGCCTCAGGATATAGCCCTGCATGGGGCCAGAAGTGGGCGGAGGCAGCAGCCCACCTCAACGCACTTGAAAGGCAACACAAACATTGGGTTTGTGTCCAGTACAGGGCCACACACATCACTAAAGGTGACAAGTGCACTGCATACTTCTTCAAAAAAATTTTGCACCACGCCAGAGCGTGGCCTGCACACAGGTGCGAAGATCGGATAATTCCATTGTGGACACACTGGCCGAAGTGGCAATCAAAACGCAAAGATATTACTCTGAGTTATACTGAGCCGAACCAATTCAGCCGGCTGAAATGGCGGAATTTCTTGACAGAGCTCATATCCGCACCATTTTCTGATACCCAGAAATAATGAATTTAATTATTCTGAACGAATTATGGACTACCATTCGTGGTGCGCCAAACTGAAAATGCCCAGGCCCAGATGGCATTCCATATGAGTTCTACAAAAAATATTTTAAATATATATCCCCATTGCTGCTAGCCTCACTCAACCAAAGCCTGTTAGAAATGCGCCTCCTACCAGGAGGACATGAGGCCTTTACAGTCACACTCTTCAAGAAAGGGGATAGGCTAGACTTAGCCAACTGGCGCACCATTTCTCTAACAAACACAGACACCAAAATTTTAACAAAAATCATGGCTAACCGTTTAGGGACTGTAGCATCTGCCACCATCTCTCCAGAACAATTCGGTTTCATCCCCAGAAGGTCAATTTGGGATAACGTGCACTCTGTGGCTAATGTGTGTCAGTCCACAGCCTCTGGGGCATTTGTATTCTTGGACCAACAAAAGGCCTATGATAGAGTAAACTGGGAATACCCTAGGGCCTGCCTCCAACAATTCCGCCTACCTCCCCGCTTCATTAACTGGGTGATGCTGCTCACGGAATCTGGAACCAATGGCTGTGCAAGGGCCCAGGTTTCCTAACGGAAGTAGTCCGTCCTCAAAAGGGCCTGCGACAAGGGGACCCCTGAGCCCACTCTTATACAACTTCAGCCTTGACCTACTACTGCGAAATGTGAATGCCCAATTCACTGGGGTCCATGTGCCAGGCCAAACCCCAGTCAAGATGATGGCATTTGCAGATGATTGCATGGTGGGGGTGTCTAATAACAAAGATGCATGCGCGCTTGAAGCCCTCATCCAGGAATATTCCCAGGTAAGCAACGTGGCACTGAACGCCTCCAAAACTGAAATCATCCTCCTTGGTCAGTTTCAGAACTGCTGGGCCCCAAAAAGTAGTTCCCAACCCAGCCCATCTGCTCGCCCAAGTCCACGCCTTACTAACTCAAAACACACCGCTCCACTGGTGCTCCCCTTTGTGCCGCGACCTACCATAGGACCGGTATGCCATCTGGGCGTGTGGTTGGAGGCAGGAGGATACGCGTCAGCAGTAATGGAGTGCCATATACTGGACAACGTGACGAAGCGAATCGCCTCTCTCAGAGCCCACCCTACTACCCTCACTGGAAGGGTTGTTCTTGACAACTCTATGCTCCTATCCAAAGTCTGGTTTGGAGCCCACGCCATCCCCTTCTCCCCAAACTTCTTCAAATCCCTGTATGCTTTGCTACAAGGTTGGCTTTGGTCAGGCCGCCCTCCACCAGTACGGCTAGAGGTCATGTTTGGCCCTCATCATCATGGTGGCATGGGCCTACTTGACTTCAAAGCCCATGCCGCCAAGATCCTAGGCACCTGGATTGCGGCCGTCACTGCTCCTACACTACCATCCCAACACTGGTCCCGCGCGGCCCGCTCCAACTTCTCCCGAGCCTTGGGCCTCAACAATCCATCAAACCCCCACTCCCTGATGAAATACCTCGCATCACACACATCAGCCACAGGTCCTCACGGGACCAAAACCCACTACAAACGAATCCTACTCTCCATGCGAAGCGCAGAGTGGAGAATTCGTATTAGTGGACATACAACCCGAAGAGGCCGCCCCTCTCCTCAGTTCACACAAGAGGTACAGGGGCTACCCATCCATGATGGCGTGATCCCCATTCGACCCCAAGTCCTATCCAGGGTGGACTACCTGGACATGATGGACATCCCTTATTCCACTGAGATCCAAAAGACTATCTGGAAATACGCACACCATCCTCTGTTGCAGCCTCAAGTCCGCTCCCATGTGTGGCGCTGCCTGAGGCGGGTGTATCGTACAGCTGAGCGCTCTAATGCTTTACACTCATCCTGTGTCATGTGTGGCCAGTATGGAACGCTCTTTCACCGCCTGGAGAAGTGCCCCACCTCTAAAGTAATATGGCGCGAAGTCCAACGTCTGCTAGGCCAGGATCAAACACATCCCTTCAGTCTGTCAAGAGATATGTTTGCTTCATCAATGGCCTCCCCCTTTACCCTCCCTTCGTGCTCTGGTGGTTGCAATCGCCATGTGGACTATCCACACGATTGTCTTGGATGCCATCGCCGGATCCATCCCCACCCTCCCTGAAGCTGTCCACAGATTCCGGTCTCATTTGGTGGATCACTTTCAAGCGTGGATGTTTGGATATCTCCCACCACGTCGCCGGCAGCTGGTCTCCTCCTGGTTCCCAGTCTGGTTCATCAAATCAGACCCCTTCCTCCACACGTGCTCAATAGTGGCTACGCCCCCTACACACGTTCCCTCCCCTTCCCATAAGTGGCGTTCCCGCTGGCAACAAGAGATAGCATCGCTTCTCTGGGGTGCCTCACCTGGTACTAAGTTTTGTCTCGTCTGAGTCATATTCGGAAGTGTCCATCCCATGGTCGGCCTTCCCCGCAATAAATTCTAAAATTTAGATGCTGTATCAAAAGGCAAGGTAAGCTTTTTCAGGAAGTTTGTAGTGATAAGTTGCCTCCATTTTATCGCAATGGGAATATTCATGGGTTCTTTAAGTGATTTGAGTTTGCAATGGAAGGAGCCTCTGACTGGAAGAAAGCGAAACTGTTTATCTCCACCTTGGATGTTGGAAGTGCCAACCAGGTCACCTGTTAAATCCCAAACAGTTCAATTTCATACTGAGAAGTGAAGGATACTATGTTGCAGTTGTTTGGGGGCAAAGCAAAGATGTCACAGCGGAAGGCTGAATTCTTGACCATTGGATTTCAGCATAATGAGACTCTAACTGCGTTTGCTGATCAATTCATGGAAGAAGCCCACACGTTGATTGGGGCAGGGATTTAAACTGAATCTGATGTGTGCATTGCAATGACCTCCGCCATGAAGCCATACCATGAGTTGTATAACGTCATGATTCTGATGTAAGATGAAAATGTACCCTTGCTTAAAATTGTTCAGTTCTTGCGCCATATATCCGTTGAATTCCCTCCATCCAATGAAGAGCAGAATCCTTCTGCTACTGTCACCAGACCATCTTACTCAGGGAAATGTGCTTGTCCTATTCATATTCTGCCGAGCTACCCTCAGCAGTTGAATGTCCGACCATACTTGCTTATCATTTCTGGTCTAACTACCGCCCTGGGCTTAATTACGCTGACCATCAGAAGTGATTCTATCGCATTGGTCCTAAGTATATTTAGCATCTTCCGTACAAATTTTCACATGTACCAACTTACAATATTAATGGACGCATGTCCTATGGGGCAAATTGCTTTTAATGTGGTCGCCCTAGGCACCTGACACAAGGTTGCCCCAATCGATGGGTTCATTATGTACAGCAGGATCAATGCAACCAGGGAAAAGCACAGAGCGGAGTAGAGACAGAACTCTCTACCTCCGCTATCCCAAATTAAAACGTCCCACCTGAATCTACTGAAGTATATGCAGTGTAAGCCCACCAGTACGATGAGACATTTTTATATCAGAAGCCATTTAGGGGAGTAAATGTACTGACACAAGCACAAGCCAATGACATGGCGGACGATGGATCAATGGGCACCCAAATCCATATGCATGTCAAATGTTTGGTCTAAAAAGCTTCAGACAAAATGCAACTATCATTTGGGCTTCACTAGTGCTAAAAAACAAACACGAACCATCCTTAGATGCGCTTTCCCTGAGTGAAGTAGACGTCACATTCCCTGTGGACGCTATTGTTAAAGGATACCCTAAAGTAGATGAGGGTATTATGAGTTTCCTTGGCAGAAACAATCATTTGAATGTCCATGTAGTAAACAGTCAACTTTCATTTTATGCAGAATGTACCTACTGTGACATTGTTGTAGCGAAGACCCAAGTTTGCATAATAATAGATACAGGCGCTCCAGTTAGCATATCTACACTAGGTTGGTAGCGAAGTTGACATTAAAACCTGATGTGGAATATTAAAGGGTGTATGGGACCGCTAGATCATAAAAACATGGTCTCTGAGGGAGCTTATAGTGCGCTCCACTTGCGTTTTAGATCAGTCGTTGTAGCTTAGTGGTAGTGTTACCAATAGCCATTATGACATGTTGATTGGAATGACTTTTATGGGACACTATGGTGCTGTCATTGATAAAATGGAGGAGACCTTCGAATTTGTGGGACAACAGAACAAAATTTATTTTGCCTCCAGCGGATTGTCAAAGGACTCAGCGCACATGGGATATATCAGCCTTGCCTATAGTGATGGGGTGATCCCAGTTTGATACCATTGATAAGAGCAGTACACGGGCACTTCCTCAGCAAATATATATATAACATGGGCTACCGCTAAGAGCTGCCAGCCCTATATCCATCCCCTCCCACCACCAAGTAATAGTGAAAACTGAGTTAGAGGTGGAAGTGCCTGCTGGGTTTTATGGGGAGGTCATTGGACCCTATCAGCAATTGCAGCTGAGCCCCATGTAGCTCCAGGCATTATACTCCCAGGACATGGGAGATCAAGGTCTTGTTAGAAAATCTTTAGAACAAACCAATGTGAATCTGCTAACACCAAATAGTGGCGTATTTACATTTTACCCCAATTGAGGAGGATCTCCAGGCTCACTAGTTTGGGCCACTGGATGAATTTAGTCTGCCTGCCAAGCCACATCTTGGCGTAATGATGGTGGTACAGTGCAAAAGCTTAATAATGTTATTGGAAATCAGAATGATCAGGCTATTGCTTAATTCACAAATATAAAGAGATCTTTGCTGTTGATGACCATGATTTAGGGTGCGTGAGGGGAGTTTTACATCAACTGGATATGGGTGATCATACCCCAAACAGGTTGCCAATCCGCAGATCTAGAGAAGCAGAAGAAGTTGTCATGGTAATAATTGATAAGCTGCTGGAGCAAGGAATGCTCAAACCGCCAAAGATCCCATAAGAGTCTCATTACTAATTGTCAAAAAGAAGGACGGTAACAACTGAGTAGTAATAGACTATTGCAAGCTCAACAGCATTAAAAAAGACTCATACCACTTGCCACAAATTGATGATGCTTTAGACCAGTTGGGAGGAGCTCATTACTTCTATGTGATGGATTTGATATCCAGCTATTGGCAAATCGAGTTACCTGCGGCGAACAGGAGAAATGCGCCATTATCACGTCAAAAGGGCTTTTCAACTGACCCATATGCCACAAGGGATGCGTAATGCCCCAGCTACATTCCAATGGGTGATGGACATAATCCTTGCCACATGAAGCTATCATGCATTCTTGTATACCTTGACAATACCAATGTATTATCCCATATATTTTCTGAGCACCTTCCACATTTAGAAGATGTATTTCGCCAGTTGGCTGAGGCCAACATCAAAATAAAGCCCCAGAAATGCCACTTTTTTAAGGATCAGCTGGAGTACCTTGAGTTTGTGGTAGATGCAACAGAGCTTTGGCCCCAACCAGCCAAAGTGGAGGCCATCCAGAAGATGACTACACCAAAAAATTAAGCGAGATATAAAAGTATTTTGAAGGATAGTCAGCTACTACTGCCACTTTATAACCAATTTTAGTTGTATTGGAGGTCCACTGTTTGAGTTATTAAAATAGGATGACACGTTTGAATGAATGGAATGCCTTCAATGCTCTTTTGATACACTTTGAATGGCTGTTAAGTTTTCAGCTGATGGCGCAAGCTAAAATAACATAACAATGAAATTGAGGATATAAACTCGCTTTTCAAATGAAACTCCTGCTTGTAATCAGGAAGTAGATTCTTTAATAATTTTAATAAATAGCCAAGTAACTCCGGTATGCCCACTGTTCTTAAGTCTAATGGCACCAACAAATATAAGACCTTCTGTCTTTGTACAAAATCAGGAAATTATTCCTCTATAATTGGGACTATTTCTCTGGCAGGCAACTATGTACTTTTCTTTGGGAAGAATAAACACACACAACTATCTAATATAGCTGTAATGGTAACAGATACAAATATCAGACAGATGATAGATGGATAATAATTAATAAACTAAGCGACAGTAGTTATTAATGATCAATAAAATAGTAAATGATGATTGAAGATGTTTTATTAATCAGCCAGGCACTGGTATTATATACCTCTTGGGCATCTCCTAGCAAAACTCATCAATTAGATGAGTTCATTCATATTATGCCAATCCTCTGCTGGTCATAGCAATAATTATAATCAATCCCTAATTCAATTCAGCCTATGAATTGACTAAAAATAACAATTGTTTCAGCCTGATTGAAGGCAATTTTACTCTCATAATCAGGACGACTTTGGGTTTTGAATTCAACATCAAAATCTTCCCGATTAGAGCTACATCATAACTCAACGTTTAACAATAAATGGGGAATAAAACATATATGATCATAAAAGATGACGCATCCCAATTTGGGATGTTGGCAGGCCTCTCAATAGCACTAAGTACACCCATAATTGGGACATCTATGTCTAAGTGCTTAATTATTAATTTCATTAATCAAACCCAATTTCTGCCTTAGTGCATTAAGATTAATGCACTAACTTAGGAGGTGCAATTTAGTTAATGTCATGGGACCACTTTGCACCCAAGTGTACCCATAATTGGCCATAATATAATAATATCATAGATATTATTAGCTACAATAATTGAGCACCTCAGATGCAATTAGAGCAGTTATAAGGTGTATCTGATTTATCAGATTATGCAGATGAATTGGGAGGATAAAGAATCCATCAATGGAAGTAATCTATCAGCATTGATGGTTTTCTCAAAGGGTTTATTTTTGAGTCAACCATCAAAATCTAACCATGGGTTTGAGCAATGCACCAGTGCTACACTATCCAAATTTTGAAAAGGAATTTATTGTACAGATGGATGCATCCCTTTCCACTGTGGGTGCAGTTCTGTCCCAAAAAGATGATGAATGGGAGGAGCACCCAGTGGCTTACTACAGTCAAATCCAGAACAACCACAAATGTAGTTATACTGTAACTATGTGGGAATGCTTAGCTTGATCTATGCTTATAAACAATTCAGAGTATATTTGCATAGCGTAAAGTTTAAAGTAGTAATGGATAACGCCTTGTTACACTGGTTGCAGAACCTTGAAGAGCATGAGGGGCATAATCCTGATGGGCCCTTAAACTGCAGGCTTACAATTTTGAGATTCTTCACCAACCAGGAGCCAAAACCAGAATTCAGATTGCTTGTCAAGATTATCAACAATAAGAGTTATGCAGATCTTAGTGACATAATTTTTGACAAGATGTTCAGTGGAAAGTATGACGATGAACACCTCAAGTCATTAGACATTAAACAGAATAAGGGCCAATACATTTCAGAAGAACGGTGAGCTGTACAAGTGGATTGGGGACACTATGATAAACATCCCAAGGTCTTCCACTTGACTAAACATTATCATGAGCGCCTACGTAGCTGTTGGCCATGGTGGAGTACATTAGACCCTGGAATTGTTGCGCCCTTGGTATTACTGAAAAAGCATGCAATTTGACGTTCTCAAAGTCATTTCCTGCTGCCACCAGTGCCAAGTAGAAAAGCTGTTCCACCAGAAGGCATCCTAACAGCTATTGAAACCCCACTTTGCTTGGCATACAGTGTCTATCAATGTCGTGGGCTCACTACCAACTGGATCAAATTGGTCCAAAAATATTCTGATGGCGATTGACTACTTATCCAGATGGGTTGAATAACGGACAATATGCAATTTGGGGGCTATCATGGTGGCGAAGTTTGTGATGGAATATATAATTCAGCAACATGGCTGTCCCCAGTTAATCCTTACTGACAATGGAACCAACTTCACCTCCCACATTTTACCCAAGCACAATGAACTGATGGCCATCCGCGGGGTTCTGTTGAGCCCATACCACCCCAAGTCCAATGGGATGGTCAAACGCATTAATGGGACCTTGGTGAACATACTTTAGAAATTGGTAATTTATCAACCTTCTGATTGGAGTTCCCTCCTTTCCACCACTGTTTTTTCATATAACATTAGATATCATTCTGCCATGGGAAAGTCCCTTCCAATTATTGTATGGACGACATCTTGCTCTTCCAGTGCTGCTTTATGCTTTTGTAGAATATACCGTTGAATGGATCCCCACTACTATTTGACTAACCTCGTGGACACGTTGATCAAGCTGCAAACTGAAGTGTATTTGTACAGCCTAGCCAAGAAGATTAAGAATCATGCTGCCAATCAGGTGCAGCGTAGCAGCCTATCTCGGTTCAAAGATGGGGATATGGTTTTGTTCCACAACCAGCATGGTTTGGGCAGAATACAAGTTGGCCAGTATCTATATTGGGCCATCTGAAATTTTTGAAAAAACAGGTGTGGACACTTATACTATCAAGGACCCCGCAAGCAGATGGATCATAAACAAAGTTAACACTAAGTTCATTTGGGCATATAAGCAATAGGAGCATTATCATCCAATCAAGGGGAGATGTTGTGATTCTTATATGACTGGATGATAAGCCCAAAATCAATATGGCGGAATGGGTAGAATCCGCTGAGCCTTATTATGAGTTATGATTTCAGAGCGCCTTGAGATGGGGCAATATTGGGATAGAATGGATGGTTGTTGGTATGCTTTCATATGAGGTGATTAGGAGATATTAATGTATGTTGAATAGTTGGTAAATCACCTCAAATAGGCAATCATAAATTTATCTATTCAGGGAAGGTTGACCAGGGGATGTGCACTTCTAATGTAATGATGATAATATAATAATTATATGATTAAAATAAAATGACACCAAAACTTTTTTTTCTCATTACAAACACTTTTGCAACCCATTCAATTCAAGACTAAATCTAGTTTGATAATCTCATAGAGGGGATTAGTCTGCGTCCATGTCTGGGAGCAGTTGGGCAAGCAAGGCAAGAGGAGCAGGCGGAAGGCCTGCGGCCTCTGACGTTTGAAAACGCCCCGGAGAATCTAGTGGAATAGAAAAAAATATAAAAAAACTGGCGGTCACAATTTCCCCAGAGATACTCGCGTGGCAAGCATGATGCAACCAGTACATCAACACGCCACACTCCCAGCCACTTTCATTGGTGGAATTCGGAGTCCGTGTGTATCTGGACATCCAAAAAACGGCCCTATGGGAAAAATTTTGTGAAGATGTACACAAAATTTTCCCGACCGCGGTGTACGTTGCGCCTCACTCCATGTCACGCGGTTGGCTGGACCTAGGTTTTGAAAGCAAAATAGCAGCAGACGAGGCTGCAGCAGTGCACATAGTGGTCAACCTCCCTGAAGGGCAATGGGTCGTCGAAACTAAATGCACCAAATGGACAAAATCAAACCAAATCTTCCTCATGTTTGACTTTTTGCCTACTACGGTAAAATGTGACATTTTGGAGCAAAACCTGAAAGATGGTCTCGCCATATATGGCGAAATAAAATCTTTCAAAATGCAACGTTTCACGCTGATGCCACACCTGTGCACCAGCAAAGCCATTGCAGTTCTGACCCCAACCGAGGAGATCACGAAGGACCTAACCCAGATCCTGCACTCCACTTCTATTGACATCGCAGGGCACACCACCCACCCATTCTGGGTAACCGTGGACAGCGCGCCCCCCATTTGCACCCACTGTGACACGTTTGGCCATAAGGCGCACGCATGCCCCATCAAAGAGGGTGTCACATTCCAAGAGCACCCCTTGGCGGCCATGGCCAGTGGAGAGGCGCACTATTAACCAACCGCAAGCACCAAGGAGGCTTTCCCGTGGGGAGCACAAGGCTGCTACCTATTGGTAAAGCCCATCTCCCCGCAGGAGTGGAAGAAGGCCAATCAGGCCCATAGGACTGCGGCCAAGGAAGTGGCCAAGGCCACCACCACCATTCCACACTCACAACACCAGGAGGACATGGAGACCTTCGCGGCGGAAGAAACTTGGGAATCCATCACCCAATCAGATTGGGAGGCCCATGCCAAACGGGCCACTCAATCTGAGGATCTGATGGGAGATTCAATCTCACCCAATCGCTGCACCCAAGCCCCGGTCAAAACTGACTTAGGACCTATCCCAACCAAAAAATTTCTTTTTGCCCCACTCGACGGTGCACCGAACCTATCCGCACCGCAAAAAATTTGTCCGACATCGGGAAAACAAAAAGCAAAGGCCAAAGCCAATGTGACTCTTTCCACAAAAATTAACAAAAACCCCGATAGCGTTGCTGCTAATACCCGCGCTGCTGTGAAAGCCTGTGGGGACCTGGAAGAGGCTGGTGGGCCCAGGGGCCCACCCCCTCGCACCTAAGGTGCAATGGGGGAAACCTTCACTCTAGGGACGCTGAATATCGCCGGACTCAAGGCCTCCCCGTCCTGGGCTAGGAAACTGAGTTTTTTACAAAACAATTTACCCATGGATATCCTGGCCATCCAGGAGTCCCACTGTCCATGAGGTTCCGAGGAAGCTTGGAAAACAATGCTCCTACCATCCCTATCCTTTTGGTCAAAGCATTGTGGGGTGCTAATTCAGAAAAACAATTTTTTCAAATTTACATCTTCAGAAACATTCCAAAATGGCTGAGTGCTCATTGTCACCTTCTCATGGGCCGATGTTGCACACACAATTGTCAACATATACACCCCAAATGGTGCACATGAGTGTCAGGAAATTTTCTCATCAGTCAAATCCCTCCTGCTACCCCCCGATTCTTTCCTAATTGGTGACATGAACTGTTGGCTAACCTCACCAATGGACCGGTGGCCGCCCTCACCCCACGCCCCACAGGGTCATGTAGAACTACGCATTCTAAAAGCCACCCTTGGGTTAAAGGATGCGCTGCCACGACATGCCCCACTGCTCAAAAACATGACGCGTTCCCACGTCCACAACGGCCAATTAAGGTCCATGACCCGCATCAACCTTATTCTAGCACCGGCAAAATTCCAACCCCACATCTCCCACTTCAAAACAACGAAAATGGAATTCTCTGACCACCGACTGGTTTCAATAACATACCACTTACCCATCACAGTTGCAAAGGCCCCACATTGGTGCAAAATACGCCCCCAGAGCTCACGTCGCCAGGATTTTCCACATGGGTGGAAGAGGCAACTTTGGCAAAATTGTTTGTTGCACCATTTTGTGTGGACCCCATTTCCACATGGGCAACTTTCAAAGAAGACACCATCCGCCACTATCACCATCTCTCATCCAGACGCTCATGAGCCACATTGGCGGTTATATTGCGTGTGCTGGTGGAATTGGCC
The DNA here is from genome assembly GCA_022478985.1 of Massospora cicadina. Taxonomy (NCBI): domain Eukaryota; kingdom Fungi; phylum Entomophthoromycota; class Entomophthoromycetes; order Entomophthorales; family Entomophthoraceae; genus Massospora; species Massospora cicadina. Next base: position 58,211 of record JAKSZP010001631.1, on the reverse strand, counting down.
CACTTGGAGTCCAACATTCCAGCCTCAGGATATAGCCCTGCATGGGGCCAGAAGTGGGCGGAAGCAGCCGCCCACCTCAACGCATTTGAAAGGCAACACAAACATCGGGTTTGTGACCAATACAGGGCCACACGCATCACTAAAGGCAACAAGTGCACCGCATACTTCTTCAAAAAATTTTTTGCACCATGCCAGAGCATGGCCTGCACACAGGTGTGAAGATCGGATAATTCTATTGTGGACACACTGGCCGAAGTGGCAATTGAAACACAAAGATATTACTCCAAGTTATACTGAGACGAACCAATTCAGCTGGCTGAAATGGCAGAATTTCTTGACCGAGCTCATATCCGCACCATTTTCTGATACCCAGAAATAATGAATTTAATTACTCCAAAATGAATTATGGACAGCCATTTGTGGTGCGCCAAACCAAAAATGCCCAGGCCCAGATGGCATTCCATATGAGTTCTACAAAAAATATTTTAAATATATATCCCCATTGCTGCTAGCCTCACTCAACCAAAGCCTGTTGTAAACACGCCTCCTACCAGGAGGACATGAGGCCTTTACGGTCACACTCTTCAAGAAAGGGATAGGCTTGACTTAGCCAACTGGCGCCCCATTTCTCTAACAAACACAGACACCAAAATTTTAACAAAAATCATGGCTAACCGTTTAGGGACTGTAGCATCTGCCACCATCTCCCCAGAACAATTCGGTTTCATCCCCAGAAGGTCAATTTGGGATAACGTGCACTCAGTGGCTAATGTGTGTCAGTCCACAGCCTCTGGGGCACTTGTATTCTTGGACCAACAAAAGGCCTATGATAGAGTAAACTGGGAATACCCTAGGGCCTGCCTCCAACAATTCCGCCTACCTCCCCGCTTCATTAACTGGGTGATGCTGCTCACGGAATCTGGAACCAATGGCTGTGCGCGGCCCAGGTTTCCTAACGGAAGTAGTCCGTCCTCAAAGGGGCCTGCGACAAGGGGACCCCCTGAGCCCACTCTTATACAACTTCAGCCTTGACCCACTACTGCGAAATGTAAATGCCCAACTCACTGGGGTCCATGTGCCAGGCCAAACCCCAGTCAAGATGATGGCATTTGCAGATGATTGCATGGTGGGGGTGTCTAATAACAAAGATGCATGCGCGCTTGAAGCCCTCATCCAGGAATATTCCCAGGTAAGCAACGCGGCACTGAACGCCTCCAAAACTGAAATCATCCTCCTTGGTCAGTTTCAGAACTGCTGGGCCCCAAAAAGTAGTTCCCAACCCAGCCCATCTGCTCGCCCAAGTCCACGCCTTACTAACTCAAACACACCGCTCCACTGGTGCTCCCCTTTGTGCCGCGACCTACCATAGGACCGGTACGCCATCTGGGCGTGTGGTTGAGGCAGGTGGATACGTGTCAGCAGTAATGGAGTGCCATATACTGGACAATGTGACAAAGCGAATCGCCTCTCTCAGAGCCCACCCTACTACCCTCACTGGCAGGGTTGTTCTTGCCAACTCTATGCTCCTATCCAAAGTCTGGTTTGGAGCCCATGCCATCCCCTTCTCCCCAAGCTTCTTCAAATCCCTGTATGCTTTGCTACAAGGTTGGATTTGGTCAGGCCGCCCTCCACCAGTACGGCTAGAGGTCACGTTTGGCCCTCATCATCATGGTGGCATGGGCCTACTTGACTTCAAAGCCCATGCCGCCAAGATCCTGGGCACCTGGATTGCGGCCGTCACTACCCTACACTCCCATCCCAACACTGGTCCCGCGCGGCCTGCTCCAACTTCTCCCGAGCCTTTGGCCTCAACAATCCATCAAAACCCACTCCCTGATGAAATACCTCGCATCACACACATCAGCCACAGGTCCTCACGGGACCAAAACCCACTACAAACGAATCCTACTCTCCATGCGAAGCGCAGAGTGGAGAATTCGTATTAGTGGACATACAACCCGAAGAGGCTGACCCTGTCCTCAGTTCACACAAGAGGTACAGGGGCTACCCAGCCATGATGGCGTGATCCCCATTCGACCCCAAGTCCTATCCAGGGTGGACTACCTGGACATGATGGACATCCCTTATTCCACTGAGACCCAAAAGACTATCTGGAAATACGCACACCATCCTCTGTTGCAGCCTCAAGTCCGCTCCCATGCGTGGCGCTGCCTGAGGTGGGTGTATCGTACAGCTGAGCGCTCTAATGCTTTACACTCATCCTGTGTCGTGTGTGGCCAGTATGGAACGCTGTTTCACCGCCTGGAGAAGTGCCCCACCTCTAAAGTAATATGGCGCGAAGTCCAACGTCTGCTAGGCCAGGATCAAACACATCCCTTCAGTCTGTCAAGAGATATGTTTGCTTCATCAATGGCCTCCCCCTCCCCACCCTCCCTCCGTGCTCTGGTTGTTGCAATCGCCATGTGGACTATCCACACGATTTCTTGGATGCCATCGCTGGATCCATCCCCACCCTCCCTGAAGCTGTCCACAGATTCCGGTCTCATTTGGTGGATCACTTTCAAGCGTGGATGTTTGGATATCTCCCACCGCGTCGCTGACAGCTGGTCTCCTCCTGGTTCCCAGTCTGGTTCATCAAATCAGACCCCTTCCTCCACACGTGCTCAATAGTGGCTACGTCCCCTACACACGTTCCCTCCCCTTCCCATAAGTGGCGTTCCCGCTGGCAACAAGAGATAGCATCGCTTCTCTGGGGTGCCTCACCTGGTACTAAGTTTTGTCTCGTCTGAGTGATATTCGGAAGTGTCCATCCCATGGTCGGCCTTCCCCGCAATAAATGAAATGAAAATAAAAGGACACCCCAGAGGGTTCAAAGCCCCTCCTGTTGTCGCCAGGATTACCAGGTTTAGGACAATGGGGTGATTTACTCTGCCTTTTACTTGGATGCAACATGAGTGAAGGGATGAGTCAATATTTAGGAACCATATGGGGAACCATGAATTGATTATCCTTCTGTTGCGTGTGTCATGTTTTCAAATAACCATACTTGAAAATGTTCCAATATATGGAGATGAAAACGATTGATGGCTTCTTGGAGAGTAGGCGTTATTCCTGTTAATGAATCCAATACTATGGTATCAATTGTCCCTAGTGCTATTGCTACTATTAATGCCCGTAAAGATGGATGAATTGGTTATTCCATGTTGAAAGCAAACATGTTTTTAGCTAACCTGAAAAATTGTCCATTGCCTTCATGTAATAAGCTCATGAGTTCTTTCCAAATAGCTACCAACGTTGGATATTGTTCCAGGCGGTGTACTAAACTTCCATATTAGCCATATATTGTGCATAATCAGTGTGCTGCGTTTGACCATTCTTCCATGCGATACACTCTCTGCATGCATCTCCATATATGTGCCCATATCCTGGGCTGTAGTAATGGGTGGTGTGTGTATTTTCAAACCATTCTTTTGGTCTCCAGGCTGTATGGTATATCCATTTGATTCAAGTAATCAATACTGCTATGGTGCTAGGGTTTCACTTTATTATGTTGTCTGTAACTACTTGGCCCTTAACTTCTTGTCTATGAGTTAGCCTTGGGCGACCTCGGTGACTGGTCTGGCTGCTTATTTGGATCTTCCACTCTGCTCTTCTCATGGCTATAAGTATTCGTTTAAAGTGTACTGAAGCTCCATGTGGTCCTGTAGCAGTTGAGTGAGATACCAAATACTTAATTAGGGAGTTTGGATGATCTGACCTCTTAATCAGAGCGCTCATGCAAAGTTATATATTGCTGCTCTAGACCAATGTATGTCTGGAAGATCTGGACTAGTCACCTGAGCTATACAAGATCCTAGTATATGGGTCGCTTGCTCTGCATAATTAGCTAGCCCCATACCTCCATCTCTCCAAGGGACAAATAAAGTTTCAAGGAGTAAAGGGGCTTTATGGTCAGACAAAGCCATCCCTGTATTAAGGCATATAATGCGCTAAAAAAAGACGGTGAAAAAGCAATTGCATGAGCTGTATACCATATGATTGATAGTATCATGGAATTGGATATTACAACTCGTCCAGCTAAACCTTCATGATGACCATGCAAGAAGGCAATACGTTTTGTTATTTTATCTAGGAGTTGACTTTCCATCATGGAATTGGCATATCCCCCTGTCTCTAACCATATCCCAAGTGACTGACAGGTCCAGCGGCTGGCTTGGTAGTGAATGGAAGTTCTAATGGAGTAATTGCTGATCTTTGCCTCCTATGTCCAGTGAGGAGTCTTTATGTTGTGTTGGTCTGTTGACCCAGGGTAAATGACATCAACTGGGTCTGATTTCTCCCCAAGAGTATAATTTCCATTTTCTCAGCATTCAGTGATGCGTTGCTGTTGGATAAGTATTCTTGTATGATTTTCTTAAGCATGCGGGCATCCTTGTTGCTGGATATTCCTACCACACAGTTGTCAGCAAAAGCCAGCATTTTGACTGATGACTGGCCATAGATATCGATTCTATTGATAAGGGCATTTTTATTCCTGATTAAGGGATCCAGACTAAAATTGTATAATAGAGGGCTTAGAGGGTCTCCTAAAATGAGTCCCCTCTGTGGAAAAACTGGATTAGTTAAAAAATCTTGCACCACGCACAGCCATGGTAGCTGACTCGGTAAACAGCATCCCCCATTTTATAAACCTATTTGGGAGTTTGAATTTTTGGAGGCAGGCTTAAAGTAAATTCAGTTCACCTTATCATATTCATTTCATTTGATCTAAAAAGACAAGTGCCCAGAGGCTTTATATTAGCAGACATCTGCAACTGTGTAAAAATTATCCCATATGGATCTTCTTAAGACAAATCCATATTGAGATGGGGATATCACTTCAGTTTTAATTTCCCCTGATCATTTGGCCATAATTTTTGTGAAAGTATAGTATCATTATTAGTTAATGAGATTGGGCGCCAATTGATTAGATTTAACTTATGTCCCTTGTTAAATAGAGTGATAGTGTATGCTTCTTTGCCTCCAGGTAGAAGGCATATTTCCTTAATGCACTTATTCATGGAAGCTAAAAGAATATTAAACATGTTAGTAAATTTTTTTATAAAATTTATAGGGAAGCCCATTAGGTCTAGGGCAATTCCCTCATGATAAATGGTGCACCACTTCCCATAATTATTCGCACACAGTATCAAAATATCAAATTACTTGTTTGAGCCACAGTGCCAATAAGTGCATTGGCGAGCAATTTTTCGATTTTTTCTGATTTGACTGGATCAGAGCTATATAAATTTGTATAAAGCCTGTGTACTTCAGTAGTAAATTCCTTAGATGTTTCTGCTATGGATTTGTTCAGTTGTCAGACCTCTGTGCAGGCTACCGTGTTCTTTTGAGCGTAAAAATAGTTGGAAAAAATAACTTGAACAAGTTTCTCCATCCTATAGGTTTTTCGCTCTATATTGAACATAAACGCAGTGTTGATGTTTGCATATCAAGGTGTTTAATTGTGCAGAAACCTCTGCCCACTTGCGTCCCCATCCAGGGCTGTATCCTGTGCGCAGGTCATTATTTCCAGGTGATCAATTTCAGCCAAAGTGCGTTTAATGATGGCTGAAGCTGCCCTGTATTTTCTTGATGCTGTGTGTTATACTTGTTGTATTGTTGATTTTTTGAAATTTTACCAGGTGATTAGTGGGTCTGAGAAAAAAGTTGTTTGAAAATCCCTTGTTGAAGATATTTCCTCCACCCAGGAGTAAAATTCTGACTCAGCTAAATTTTCTGGGCATATTCTGCACCATCTGAGTGATTGGATGATTGTTTTCTCTGGTGTGAAGGACACCAAAACTAGCCAATGGCCTGAGAAAACAATTTTTGTAGTTTTGAATTTATAAATTTGGTGTCAGAAAATTAACAGTGCGAGTATTAGGTCTATTCATTACATAGAAATAAGTTTACTGTTGTGCATATGCAGGTGTGTCATGATCTGCAGGATAGGTGACCATTTAGGTAGAGGATCATATAAGCTCAAGGTGGCTTTTAACATGCGAAGTTCCACATGCCATTGTGGTATCTCCGTTATGTGTGGCCATCAGTCAGTGTTTGGGTTATAACAGCAGTTCAAGTCTCCCATAACAAAAGTGTTTTCTGGAAGATGGAGGTGTGTCAAAGCCAATAGAAACTCTTGACACTCCATTGCACTGTTCAGTGCATACACGCTGGCTATTGTGTGCACCTCTTCATACCATGAGAAGGTTACAGCTAGTACGCAGCCATCCAAAAATATAATTTTTATTAATGGTTTAAAATTTTGGTTCACACATACTATCACCCCACAGTGTTGTGACCAAAATGATATTGTTGGAAGGAACATGTTTTCAATGCCTCCTCCTTTCCTGTGGAAAGTGGGTTTCCTTCACCGCCAGGGTATCCACAGGTGTATTTTGCAGGAGACTCAACTTCATGGCCTGGGACGTTAAGGACTTGAATCCACTATGTTTAACATCCCTATCTCTACTGAGATGCCCGGTACGCCTCAGGAGCAGTGAGCAGGGCTTCCTGGCCCTACTCCCTCTCACTCTTTGCTCACCTTTGCATCCTTACTGCAGGTGCCATAATGATGAGTAGGTATTGGGTTATACTCTGCCCCTTTCACTATTGCTGTTTTGGTTCCCTTCTTGCCTTTGTTTGCTTTCAAATTATCATTATGGTGCACATGTGTGTTCTCATTGGGAACAGTTTTGTCAGACACATTCAATTGTTGATTTCCAATCCCATTTGGGTTGTAATTCATAATGTTGGGGGATGTGCCGAGACCCTGTGCTGACGTTTTTGTTTCCAAATTGGTTTCTGCTGAATCCTGTTTGTTTTGATTGGTTGCTTGGTTTTTTGTAGAATTTGATTGGCTTATTGTTACTAGTTCTTCCATGTCTTCCTGAATCTGTTCAGGTGAGATGGATGGTTCCGCCAACATCTTTGCCTTGGCTGTGGCCAATTTGTGAGCCTGTTTGGCCATTTTCTGTTCCTTTGGGAAAATTGGGTCAATAATTTTTTTTATTGTCCAAATTCTCCCCAGTTGAATGCATTGTGTGGTATCAGTGATTTTGGCATACTCTGAGTCATTTTCGCCCATTTCTTCCTCACAGAATTCCATTTCTCTTAGGCCTTCTTTATGGGACAAGCATGGATCTTGTGCCCAAAGGCTTGACAGTGGTTGCATATAGTTGGCACTCTCTCCACTGTTGCACGGAATAATTAAGATTTTTTACCATCAATTATAATAGAGGCAATTTGAATATTCTCGTGAGATCCTCCATTACCTCTGGGTTTGTGGAAATTATTTCAATTGCTTTTTTATACTAAGAATCAGCATCAGTTGGTCTATTTGCATCTCAAACTGTTTGATTTCTCTGTAGGATTCCAGTTCTTCCTGGAGATGTTGTTCAACTACTGTGTGCACCAGTTTAGTCAGAAGGTAGTCAAAATTTATAAAAATATCTTTGGCTTCTGTCCAACGTGTGCATTTAGTCAATACCAAACGTTGGCTGTCTGGAAGTTTGATCATTACTCTGACCTTCATGCCTTCATTTGCTTCCTCCACTGTCTCAAACCCAAGATCCACTCAACCACAGCGAATAGTATGGGTTGTCATGTACACAGCTTGCAGGAAGTATTTTGGTTGGGCTTTGCCAAACGTTTCCCACATTGCTGGTGCCTCTGTGCCCAAAAACACATGGACCCTATGTTCAATCGACAATAGTGGTTGAGAGTGGGTAACATTTATGTAGCTGCAGTTTTTTACCAAAAATTTCACATAATCCGTGGGGTGCACCACCTCAGGTTTTTTATTTTTCTTTGGTCCTCGTTTACTCCTGTGTGCTTGATGCCTTTTTGCGGTGCAGATAAAGGTACACTACCCTTTATCACGTTCACCCAATTCTGTCCTTCTTTATTAAATGTGCTCATCTCATCTGGTATTGATTAACAAATTGTTCTTTTGTATTGATTTATTTACTAATAAGAGATAGTAATCAGAAAGAAAAGCGTGTAAATCATGTATCTAATGAATGAATATATTCTTGAACCAAAGAGATATGGAGAACTGAATTACTAAGCCAAAGAAATGGTATTCATCTGAAGTCACTGAGATATAAGTGAGATGAGATGATTGACAGAAGAAGATTGTTAATAGTTTAGAGCGAGTGGAACAGCTAGGAATCTGCTGTATTTTATTACATTAAATAAGAGTGTTGTGGGAGAAAATGCTCCATATTTTAGTAAAAGTTTATTCTGTTGTCACAAGAATGATGATCATCATATTTTCAGTCCTATTGCTCAGTGGGATGAACCCTGCACAAAACCCCTTCAGTGTATCTCCAGGATACCGCCAAATTTATAATAAAGAGCATTGACATCTGTAAGTTTTGGCTCAATTGAGTAGCTATTTTTAATATTTTTAAGATTTAGATTTTGGCTTCAATTTCATATCAAAGCAAAAGAGAATCCCTATGATACCTTTTACTTCAAGATGTCTATCTGGGAATAATGTTCAGCCATAGATCTGAGTTTAATTATAGACTTGACCCTATAGAGCATGTCCCAATGCTAGAGACTATATCATGTCTTTATAGTATATGTCTATCTGATTAACAGTTTAGCTGTAGATCTAAGATGATATAGACTCAATTATATGGAAAGGCTCATTTGTATAGACTATATCAGCTTTTGCATTGAGATGCCTATCAAGGAAATAGTTCAGCTAGAGATCTGGCTATATAAAGATTTGACTTTTAAAAACGTGATTCGATGCTAGATTTTGGGACTTAAACATCAGAAAAAGATGAATTAGTTGATTTCATAATTATATCTGACACTCTATCATAATTTGATTTCTAATAGAAATTTCCAGAGGTACCATTCCCTAAAAAAGAATAAAGGAGGAACAGATAAGAATCATTTAAATCCAAGCCGCAAAAAGACCACCATGTAGGCTCTGAAAGACTACAATGGCAAAAAAAATTTTTTCCTAATTTTCTTCCTGAAGATCAAGGAGATCCTGATTGTCAGTCCAAAAGAGATCATTCTAGATGGGATAACTCCAGTCTCCTATAAATATCAAAGGCTAAAAAATAAAGCATGTAATATTGTTCTTTTATTTAATTTAAGTTAGTTTCCTAGAACTTGGACCTTTATTAAGGTATTTAGAAAGCCTTAGCCATTCCAATACTTCTGGTCTCTTAATGTATTTTTATTAAAAATAATCATGTTTAACTCCAAGCAGCTTTAAAGCCTATTCTTTTACTCGGCCCTTTCTATCAACAATGTCATAGAAAATTGGTGCTCCTTGCTAGGTTTTCCAAATTTCCATTAAATATTCAGGATGTACAAAAGGATGGACATTAATGCAGATCAAGAGACCTCTCAAAAAACTGGGTTTTAAAGCATTACTCATTACATCTTTAAGCACATTTTTAAGTAGGCGTCCATTTCCCAGCTACATTTGAGTTTTTATAATTGAGTAAAGAGGAGAATTCCCTTGTAAAACAAAGTAATATAAGAATTGATATCCTTGGTCAATTGTATAACATCTTCTTGATGGTATATTCATACATGAGGGACATTCTAGATGGGTCAGAGCAACAAATGTTTCCTCCAATATGAGGGACCTATACCTATCTCCAAGTCCAACTGCTACAAAGCGGGTCTAAGTGTAGATCTGTACCTTCAAAACTTTGTACACTCTTTTCACTTATCACATTATGAAAATTTTAGGGATACACTATCAAGAGGTAATGCGGTAATTAGCCTGATTCAGTCCCTTCATTCTTCCAAATATGATTTTTACCAATTTTCTCCTCTTTATGTGAAAAAAAACTGAATTGCACTCATAAAAATTTGCATTTAATTATAAGGTACATTGTCAGATGCCCTTACTGTATGAAGGGGCCTTTGCATATCTGAAGAAAAAACTTACAACTTAAGTGAACACCTCTGTATCTGAAGCTCATCTTCAAGTAGGATAGACCTTATGTGTTACCATTGTATTTTCTCTTTATCCTTTAAGAAAATGAGTAAAATGTTATATCCAATTTGAAGAAGACTTACATCATGAACGCCTAGGACCGCAAGGTCCTGTTGGTCCCAAAGGGCCCCTGTCTATCAAGATCCCCCTGTGCCATGGAAATCCACTGGGACACATGAAACTCAAGGAGATATCGGGCCGCCTGGGCCCCCTGGATCAACGGGGCCATTGGGCCTGCCTGAGCCACCTGGTAGATAGGACTTATCAGCCTTCAGGGGAAGCTGGGCCTCCCGGGCCCCCTGGACCTGCTTTAGTCAAAACAGAAAATGATGATTCCTGATCTCAATTGAGTGATAACCAAGAATAAGTTTTTGATTCAGTATCAGGTCGCGGCTACTGCTCAGATCTGTGGCGTTCCCTAAAGGGCTAAACCCTCAGCCCTAACTATACCCTGAAGACTTAATAGAAATAGCTGTGAAGGTCAGTACTTTATCCCATCTGTTGGAATTTTATTAAGATGCAATGATGACCAGCTCATTCAAATTACTAGCCAACTCAAGACCATTATGGAGGAGCAACTCTACAATAAAGCGTTTATAGAATCCCAGAAGCTATAATTATAAGATTATGAGGTGCAACTTGCGTAGAAGACCACCTCTACCACACTAGTGATTCAGTTGATGAAGCTACAGAATAATGTGAACGATTTGAGGGCTCACTTGACCAAATAAAACCTACTGAATACAACTATACTGCAACTTCAACTTTAACATCTCCTATTGCAACTATGAGTAATGTTTTATTTACTCCTGTATCTACTAACATAAAGTCATCATTTAAGAAAAGGTTACTCCCAGGTGAAGATAGCGTTGATTTCTTCCTATATGTCCACAAAAGTGCCATGGAAGAGGCTTTTTATTTATTTAATACAAGCTGACCATGGGACGGACATTACTGAAAGAGTTAAAGAAATTAGATATTGACATGAAACCTGAGCAGGGTCAACTCCACCGTAGAAAGTTTTTCCACCTCTAGCATGGGACTTGGATTTTTCTAGTTGCATCATGGGTAAGGTTTTTATGTTATTAGACCTACTAACCGCCAATAGCTTCCTTTGGCTGGTACCCCAATCGATGTGCAAAGGGCAGGAATCAAACCCACATCCTTCAGGCTGGTAGCTGTACGCCCTACTAACTCAGATTTTACCCCCTGCCATGGAAGAGGTTAACTATTGACAAAAAGTTAGATACCTTCCATAAATTTAAGTCATATTAAATGAGTAATCATGGTTCCTCACATGAAGAATACCCTAAGCATGAGCCAAGTTAGATAAAATTTAACAAAAGAAACTTGGTGCGATAAGAACTTTTACTCTCATAAGCAAGGCTTATTGGGTATTCAAACCAAACACAAAAGAGACGCTAACCACTTTCACTAATTGATTTACTATATAGCCCAGACCTTAGTGGCTTGTGATTGAATTTTTCTTGATGACATCATCATAGCTGCCATATCAGCACTGTCATCTTGCCAGGATCTACAAGTACATATCTGCTATGTCAAAAGGAAAATCACAGCCATTTTTTTAGTACTAGATGGTCAAAATCACAGCAATTTTAAATACCAAAAAGACCTCTGTTAAAACCCCATTAGTCTACTCCAGAAGGCTTCCAAGACCAACTAATCACCCAACTGACGCCCCAGGTCAATTATTTAAAAAAAAAGGATATGATAAGAAGAATATACAATGCACTTACTGCAGAATGTGTTGGCATATACCAAAAGATTACTATAAGAGAATCACAGATAAGGAGGTAAAAGCCTTGTCTACATGAAGGGAGAGGCTCTTCATGTTGACAAACATCTTACGCCTCACCCATCTATCTCTAATATTATTGCATCTGCTGCGCCTAATTCCAAAGATTTTAATGATATGGCTGTCTGAAATAAAGATTATGAATTGGATTACACTTGATCCCTCTGAACCCCTCAACTTCTTTCTTTACCTTACAACAACAATTTATTACTCTTACACTAAAGTGGAGGTTTAAGAATTCAAGTTAAAAATCCATGAAATTATTACCATTGGCTTTCCTGTGAATATTATATCCTTTAAGCTGATCATTTATGTCAATGTTGCTTCAGACCTTCAACACAATATTGAGTATGGAACCGCTGAGCCACATTGCACCATTTCACTTAGTGATTATTAGGCATTGACCATTCATTTTTGAGAAGCTCCTCACGACTTCCCATGCTGTGGTTCTTGAAAAACAAAGCTATGACCTATATGGATCTCAATTTATATGTGAGCATTTTAAATAATCAGTCTACATATATCTTATATTTCTAGACTTGGGTTCTAAGTGCCGATTATCTTTTAAGATCTCATCTTCAAGATAGGCAACCCAAGGAAAGAATACGACTTATGGAAAATGACTGAGCTTCATATCAGATAGAGTATCGAAATGTAGGACCACATGTGGAAGTGCCTCCCCTGTCTGCCAAAGATAAATGAGGAATGCCTTTATTCGCTCCTTCAAAGGTAATAGTACCAGCTCAGGAGAAAGTTATTTGCAGATACTCAAATCCAAGTACACATTATGCCAAAAACACATGCTGTAAATTTGTGGACTGGATAATTCATTCATCAAGGATATATTGCCATGATCAGGCATCTTAAACCTTGCCTTCTAAGGGATCTCTCAGTTTTGTTAAGGAATATGAATCCCAACTCAACGCATCATCAGGAAGAATAGATATATACCTTAAGTTCAGCTGCTGCATGTTGATGAGTTATATATTGTGCACAAATTTGATAACTTCAGGATCTTAGACTAAAAGACCTACCCACCATAAAACCATCAAACATGCAATTGGCTCAGACCTTACCAGTTGAACAAAAGGCTGGTGAAAAAATTTTAGATTTACTATTTAAAATCTTTCCTCTGGACCCTACAACTTTAAAAATGAATGGAGTAACCCATCAAGTAGATACAGGAGATGCGTTACCAATACAAGCTAAGCATTATTAAAAGGACAAGGTTGAATAAGCACAAGTATTGGCTATTTGAAGCAACTTATAGAAGCAAGCCTATTTAAGCCTTTACAAAGTCCTTGGGCCACGCTCCTACTGAAGAATAAAGACAAGGCCCATTGTGTGGTGATCAATATTGTAAATTAAACTTGATCACATAAAAGCAGATACCCTTACCTAGGATTAATAATCCCCTTAGGATGCTTGCTGGTTTGTTGTTCTCAGCAATGAATTTAGCCAGTTGGTACTGGCATATAGACTCCGCTTTATAAGACCAAGCTGAGTGTGCTCTCATTGCTAAAGAGGGATTGTTCAAGCCTACTTAAAGGCTTTAGAGGATATGAGACGCCTCTGAATTTTTCCATATAACCATGGGTTGCATTCTAGGGGGTCTGAAAATTTCCTGCACCAAGGTATATTTAGATAATACCAACGTTTTTTACCAAACTTTTAGATCCAATATCAACCATCTAAGGCAAGTCCTTAAGTATTGAAAAACAACTAAAAGATATTGAAGTCCTCCAAGTGCGCATTTTTACAATGAAAGTTAAAATTTTTAGCCACAAAGTAACAAAAGAGGGAATCCAAACTTTACTGGATAAGATCATGACCATACATAAAATGTCTTCACTCAGACGTCTGAGATACATGTAAGATTTCTCAAAGATGGCGGGTACTACCAACAATTTATTCCCATCTAGTGCTGATCTTGAAAACTCTTGGTTTATTTATTACAAAAGAATGTGCGCTTCCACTAATTATTGCAACAGCAAACCTTTGATGTGCTAAGTTTGACACTATAAAAACTCCTGTGCTGATGCACCCCAAATCAATAAACCCTTTTTGTTATTCAGTAACATCAGCAATGTTGCCGTTGGTGCCATTTTGGTACAGCAAAAAAACCAAATGGACCACCCTATCACATACGTTACAAGGCTTTCAATGGAAAACAAAGTTGTAGCGTCATTAAATGAAAGTGTTTAGCCATTAAATTTGCCAATAAGCATTTCCATCCTTTCCTTTATCAAATGCACTTCAAAAAATTGATCACTCCTACATCTGCTAGAAGCAACAGATGTATGATCTGATGGCCTCCTGGCCCTGTGAGCTCATTGTGATAACAGAAATATATTTTTTGATTGTCCATCAGCCAGGCGCGGTAAATCAAAATTTTGACGGCCCTTCTAATTTCCAATCTTGGATGTTCTGTCTGCCAAAGAGGACCGCCTATATGATTTCCTATGTCATTCTAAACTTTGTTCATTAGAAACTCCTGGAATTCCATAATAAACTCAGGAGTGAAGAACAAGTATTAAATAACTGATGGTATGTTGTACAAAAAGTGAAAAAGAAATGTCTTCATTATGTTATTCTCTCTGATCAGACTGATGTTTTTATGGTGTCATTATTGTAATTTGCGTTTAGGAATTAGATTATGACTGCACAATTCAAAGAAAAAACTCATCTAATAAAGGAAACTGTATGAGGACAGTGACCTTAAGATAGAATATAAAGAGGCTAAATTGTATATAGGTTCTATAGTTAATATTGTTAAGCTTAAAGTAAAAGATAAATTCCCTTAAAAATGAGACTCCCATTTTTTATAAACCAATATAAGTCTTGAATAGTGGGTAGTTCATGGGTAATATTAAACACTAGGAAACATCAGCCTAGATTTTGGAGATAAAGATAAAAATAAATAATGATTTTTTACACTGTCTGGTGGCAAGGGAGAGATAATATTAATAAAAACGGGAGTTGAGTTTACATAGCCATGAAGCCAAGGTAACTTGATAATAATAGGTGATTTTGGGGTATAGTGACTTTGGGGTGGAAAGGAATCAAACCTCATTATATATATTAATAGTCGAGGGCCAGACAAGGCAACCAATAGTAACTTAATACTTTTAATTAACAAAATAAAAAAACGTGGGCGTGGTGGTGAAATATTTCTTAGTCATTTGTTCTATAAATCGGCTTCAATGTTAAGGCCATGGGATCAAAAACTTTTTATATTTACTAGATAAAACATAGATTTATAAATTAAACATAATATAGCTAAAATGTGGGTTGGGACCATCTAGTACTAAAAAAAATAATATAGCTAAAATGTTTGGTCAACTAAATTGTAACATACCACCACTTGACCAAACATTAGAGCTTAAAAAATGAGGTGGGGTTGGATAAGTTACTATGACAACGAGGCTTTTAGGCTAGGCAGCACATAACTCAAAGGCAATAATTTGATGCCTTTTAATTTGCAATGAGCAAGAATAGGTGCTTTAGAGACACCTTAATTTCCATCTGGTTAGGATAAACAGCAACAGAGGTAAAAGTAGGATCTAATTTAATTGACCGAGGGGCGCAGAATTTTACATATAGCCAGTTAGGTAATGTTAAGTTAATATCCATTCCAAAAGGGTTTAGTGGCTGGGTTCCATGGTAGATCTATAAACAAATTTTAATTTAATGCTATTATTTTCTAAATTCTTACTAGGTAAATTCAGAGTGCTCTTGCATCTTTAATCATATCTAATTGGGATGATGCCTCACTTGTTCATAAGTTGAAAATTAAGAATGGTTGATATTTTGTGCTCAAGTTGAGTGGGAGATTTAAGATCCTTCTGCCTTTGAAGATGCGGAGTCACAGTACACACATTATCAACAAATATATGGTGAAATACCAAGGAGAAATTATAGATTCACCTTACCATAAACAGCAGGGTTGATGATTCTGTATGGACTAAGAGTTGTAGTCTCCTTAATCATTTTAATTAGGATTGGTTTATCAGCTGAACTCTTGGAAACCACGCCTATGAGGCCGTGTTCAATTTCTAATGATGCCTTAGTATAAAAAAATTGGGAATTGTTGTACCCCTATATACAAAGTATTATTATCAAAGTTGGCTTTGTTGCCATATCTCTCATAAGTGAGGTGACAGTAAGCAGCTCATAGTTGTCATGAGGAAAACTGATGGCCGGAGAAGACAACACTATAGTCCCAAACTGCATCAAAAAGGAGCTATAAGCTCCAAGTGAGGTAGTGGCGTTAGGCCCTGTAGTCCCATATTCTTAACAATGGCGCTATCAGAATAAATCTTAAGTTTCATTAGCGCAAGAAAACATATTGATGGGAGCTCTGCAGTCAACAAATACCCTCTTTAACGTTGTTTGCTAAGATCAACGTAAGTACACTCAGCGTGATTATCTGAGCCAGTAGTAAAATGTACATTGAGAATATCTGCTTGAATTAAAATATTGAAAATCGCTGTTTTCTAAAGGCTTTGTAAGAGTAGCAAACTTGTTTTTTGTACTTTTATTGGATGCTCAACAGTTGAGGCAACATTCATTATCATTTGGTTCTTCAGCTGGGATTTTTTAATTTTTGGTGGAAGTAAAATATTTCTTTTCTAACCCTTCAAAGCTTTTCTCCAAACTATTGTCTATGGTAAAAGTCAAATAATGAATATTAGGTTCCTTCTTTGAGGGTTTAGTGTTGGGGAACTAAAGGTGAGGCGCAGCGGAAAAGGTAATTCAACATTCTGGTGATGTTGATATTGTAATTTAAAACTAATAGCATGGCTTTATACGATTTCTTGCATGTCTTGTAGGTGTGGCATAAAGCAATATGAGCTTCATAGTGGCTTAGAACCTTAGCCCATACAGCACCCAAGTTTCATAAAATATCCAGTATGCAAAGGTTAATACTTCTTTACCCGATTAAAGTTAGTGGAAAGAAGACATTTTTGTCCTAATATCAGCTCCAGCCCAAAAACTCATTAATTATAACTTATTTTGTATTATCATAAGGCATACCAGTCTCACAAAGCTTCAGCATTAAAAACTCTTGACTAACAGGGTCTAACAAAATTAAAGATAGCCAGTTTGGCCTGGTTGTTGGTGTTATCCATGTTTATCAAGAGCAAACACATAAACGTGTAGGTATTCCACGCTTATTGTATCTGGGGAGGAAGATGGGGTTAACATGTGTTGAAATTTAGGCTTTTATTGAGCTCACTGGTGCGTTTTGCGCCTAAATTTCAACAATTTGAGGGATTGACACTACTTATATAAAAAATAAACAGGCATATATAAAACTAAAAAAGCTGTAGTTACACATATCTTTAATTAATTTGTGGTGAGGAAATTAAAAGAGAACCCTGTTACAATCTCACTGCTTAGTATTTAAATTAACTCAGGGCTTAAACTGAGATAGGCATCGATTCATTATTAGTTTCAAGCCTATTTAGAAAATATGGGTGTTTGACCTATCAGGGCTCTTGAAACTTGACTTGCTTTAATGGAATGGTCGATTGAGAGTTGAGAGTAGGTAGGACCAGTCTGTCAGGTACGAATTTAATATCTGAACCAATCACATGGGAGAAAATTTTTACACCTGTTGGGACCCCCTCCTAGGCTATAAAAGGGGGTGGTCCCCGCATAGGTGGTTTACTAAACTATTAACAGAATGAGGAGGAACCTTAGATGGACTCCCTTTATTCTGCCTCATGGTTGATGGAAACCAACTACCTAAACTCGTGATAATTAGCCAAGAAATCTTAATAAAATTAATGCCCTGATTCAAGGGGTTTCACCAAGAATTGGCCAGGGTCTTTTGCTGATTTCATCCTTATTATGAACTGAAGAACTCTTATTGCATATAGGACTTGTAATTGTCCAACATTACCCCCTTCAAGGGTGTTAGGGGAAGAGTAAGGTAGCTAGAACTGGCCATGGACACAGTTAATGGTAACTCCAATTTCCAGGGATTTGATGAGTACTCATCCCAACACTTATAAGTGACAACAAAAGGGCCTTCCCAGATAGACCTGAGCTTCTCACTTCTGGGAGTGATATAACTATGGTAATATAGCACCAAATCAGATAGTTGGAAGGAAGGAAGAGGGGCCCGGAGCGCATTAGCAGCTTGACCCTTTTTTGTGAAAGTTTTGGCCAAATTAGTCATAGCCTCTGATTGTAGCTGAATGATGTGCTGGGTCAACTTCTTCATAGCTTGCTCAGGATCATTCTTATTGGAGAAAACATCTGTGGATAGTAGCACTGGAACCCCAGGTTCTTGACCATACAACACTTGGAAAGGCAACATTTTAAGGATCTGGTAATAGCTGATATGGTAGGCCATGAAGACACTGTGTAAGTAAAGATCCCAGTGAAAAGGGTCTTAAGTGGCTATCTTTTGTAAAATAGAGACCAGGGTCCCATTGGCTCGTTCCATGATATCATTGGATGAGGGGTTATAGCAGGCCAAGAAAAGCTGTTGTGTTCCCATGGAGGTAGCGAGGATCTTCATCACTATAGAGGTAAAATTTTTCCCATTGTCACATAGCAGGACCTGGGGACAACCAAGGTGAGCAAATATATATTGATGAAGGAAAGTGGACTTGGCTTTGGCAGTTTGAGCAGGAAGAGCTACAGCCTCAACCCACTTGGTAAATTAATCTATGCCTACTAAGAAGTACCAGTTCCCCCAGTAGTCTCAGTAGAGGGCCTACTACGTCTAGAATTATGTTGTTGACGAGTTGCTGAGGCGTAGTGGGTTGATAATGATACCGGGTCTTGTAGCTGCATTGATTCTTGCAGGTCAGACAGGTATCCAGGACTTCAGTTATTGTCTCCATGACTCCCTACCACTAGTATCGCTCTTTTACCCATTAATAGGTTTTCAGCGCTCTGCGATGCCCTAGGATGGCATGAGACTTCATAGTAGTTAATCGCTCAGATGGTCGGTTGTAGGACAACTATTTCACCCCTACTTTTTTTGTATAACTTCCCATTATCCACTCTAGAGCTATGGGAGTGTCTAGCTAGAATCTTCTAAACGGTCTCATCCTAATCCTCCCAAGCGTCAGGGGTCATTAGGTGTTCATGTAGCATCTAAGCTTCACTAATATCTAAGTGAAGGACTGGTAGACGAGTCAAGACATCAACATTCATGCGGCTCATCCTCGCTTGGTGCTCAATGGTCATATCATAGTGATGGATTCCCAAAGCCCAGCGTACCAACCGCCCAGTGGGATCTTACATATTCTGTAATCACTTTAAAGAGGCATGGGAAGTAAATACTTTAAATGAGGTCACATATAAGGAAGGGCAGTAATATTTAACAGCAAGCAAAACTGCAAAGCACTCCTTCTCCTTGACGCTATAGTTGCGTTCTGCCCTAGAAAGCATCTTGCTGAAGTATGAAACGAGATGATCAACCCCATGCTCATCCAAATAAGTCAAGATATCTCCAACAGCTTAGTTAGAGGCATCAGTAAACAGCATGTTGGTTTTTAATAGTCAGTGTAGAGTAGGATTGGCCGTCGCTGCAGCAGCTTTTTTAGCGTTTCAAAGGCAGCCTTTTGTTCCGCTCCTAAATGGAAAAAGGTGCTTTTTGCTATAAATAGTATGAGGGGCTCACTGAGCTGAGAGAAGATGTGGATGAATTGATGGTAATATCTCATCATGCCCAAGAACACCTGAATATTGTGAGGGTTTTGGTGACAAGCATCTTGGATATCGCCTCAACCTTATCATGGAGAGGCTGGATTCATCTGGGGAGATGGCGTGGCCCAGAAATCCAACTTCTTCTTGAAGAATGTACATTTGGAGGGCTTCAGATTAATGTAAGAAGCCTGAAACCTTGAAAAACTTCCTTTAAGTGTAAAAGGTGCTCATTAAACATTCAAGAGAAGACGGTGATATCAATATAGATATTTACAGAAACTAAACTTCAGATCCTGAAAGACGTGGTCCATGGCTCGCTGGAAAGTTGCAGGCGTGTTGCACAACCCTTGGGGTAGCTGAGTGGGTTGAAATAAGCCCTCACTGCAGATAAATGCACACTTTTCCTGGTCTTGAGGAGAAATGTTTATAATCCAGTATCCGCTAGCCAAGTCCATGGAATAAAAGAACTTGATAATAGAGTTGTATCAGAGCGTCATCAATTTTGGGGTATTGGGTAGCTGTCCTTCTTAATGAGCTTATCCAGTTTGTGGTATTCCATAACTACTTGATGCCCACCATTCTTCTTTTTTATGAGCAATGTCAGACAATTACTTATCCAATTAACTAATAAGAGATTATCAACTCAAAATAAAGACAAAAATAAGGATGCTTTCTACCAAAAAACCCTGGACAATTCTCAGTGGAACCTTTTAATTGGGCAATATATTTACTAATATAACTCAGTCAAACCGCACGAGTTTGGAAAAGCAAATTTCACCAACTATGCAACAAGTTTAAAGGAATCCCTCGGAGGTTCCTCCCCAGCCCACTTCTAGTTCATTTAAAAGCATCTAAGTGGGGACCACCCCTTTTATAGGCTTAGTGGGGTCCCCAAGGTGCAACTATTTTCTCTCATGGTAATTTGTTAAAATATATCAAATCATTACCTCATGGGTTTATCTTGTCTACAATTTACCTACTATCGGCCTTCATTTGTGAAGCAAAGAGAGTTTGAAAGCTTTTATAGGTCGACAACCCATATTTCCTAAATAGGAGCGAAATTATTATCAAATATATGCCTATCTCAGTCCAAGCCCAAGTTAACTTAAATACTAAGCAGTAAATTTTAACAAGATTCTTTCTTTTCACCCTATCGCTGCTTCTAATAAACTATATTAAAAACCAACCTTTTAGTTGTTATTAGTATTTTGTTTTTATTATAAGTGGTGCTGAGCTCCCTTAAATTTAATTTTTAGAAATTAGGCAATAAAGGCACCAGCGAGCATCTTTTCACCTAAAATCCAACAAATGGTGCTCACTACAAGGGTACCATAAACCACAAAATCGTTTAACAAAATGGAGGTTGGTAGAGCATGTAACCCTCACAACTTCCCCGCTAAAAGTAACCCTAGGATAGCCGCTATGGAACAACAGATAGCCAGTGCTTTGTCTGCCTCAAAAGGCTTGAGCAGCACTCTCTATTCCAGAATCCCTTTTTGAGATAATATCACCCATGTGAGGCAGTATTACTTCCTTCCTCTACGTTTATGAATCTGGTATGGAAGGAGCAACAGACTAACAAAAAACCCAGTACATCCTTCTTTGCTTGAGTCGCCTAGCAAGAAATAATGGTTCCCACAATGATCAACCTCAGCACCTGGTTGGAAGTTAAACAAGTGTTTATTGATGAATTTGGCTCCCATCAGAGTTTACAATGACAAAAACGGACCTCTATGTGCCTTATTCTGCAAGTGGGAGAATTTATCACCACTTTTATGGAGCGTTTCTATAGGGATGCTCAACATCTTCTGCTTGCCAAAATGCTACCTCTTGACGACGCCATTACTTCCATTCTGAGTGGGTTGACGTCTCACCCTTCTTTATCTCAGAATCTTATCTCTTTTAAGCGCCTCCTCTGGAATATCAGAGATATTGAGGAGGCTCTGCTGGAGATTGCAGCGTGTATAACGCTGAAGCTACTGCAGCTGTTGAGTCAACTCCCTAGGTGTTGACCATTGAGAATTTTTCAACTGAAGCCCCGTTGAAGGAGGCTATGGTGATTTCTATGGGCCCCTACAATGGTTACTACTCTGAGACCAGAACCCTTTGGTGCAGCTCAAACCTAATCATACCTCGCCCAGCAAGCTTGAGGTTCTCAAGTCAGTAATTCAGAGTACATCAGCGTGAATGGGGTCGCGTTTCTTACCCCCATCTTGTAGCCTATATCATATACTATCTAATAAGTAGCTACTACAAATGGCTGCAACGCCTGCTCATAAGCGTAAACCCCTCTATTGAGTGACAGTCGCCTCCAACAATAAAGGGTTAAATGAACAGGTCACAAAAGCTAAACTGTCTGTTCCCCAAGTCTCACAGCCACTGATCAACATAAAGCTGAAGTAATTAGAGCATCCACTTCTACAACTTTATCTCCTCTAACCAACTATAATCCAAAACCTATAGCCATGGGGCAGTCAAAACCCACTACTTTAAAGGTCAAAAATAGCGCCGTGACAATATTGAGCCTTTTCCTAGAATGAATAGGGTTGAGGAGCTACATCAAGACCTCTCTTGCAACAAGAAATGCCCTGAACCTACCCCACATCCTAGGGACCCTCTGATGTGCATTAAAAACCCCACTGATGATGAATCTGAAGGGGGTGGTGAAGATGTGGGTCATTATGTTTAGGAGCCTTATTTGATATGGAGGTACCCGACTGGTTGAACCCAGAAAGAGTGGATATAGCTAGGACACCCTGCAGACATTTCATATCAGGTGCTGAGAGGCATGGAGGTTATTTATACCACCAGCGACGCTGACCAGCTCATTGCAATGATGATCTGATCCACTCAGAGTGTGTATACACTGCAGTCTATCCAGGATAAGTTCTTTAAAACTGCCAAACGCCTTGCTTCTAAACTCCAGCTAAAGGAGGTCCCTCGCTATTCCTAAACTCGGGTGGAACCTTAACAAAAGTGGAGATTGTTGTCAATAGAGTATGAGTTGTAGCTATCCTTGACACCAGATATCCTGTGAACGTTTTATCATCAAAGCTTATGAAAAAATTAAGTTGGCCTTTGATCTCGACTATACTCTGGAGCTTGGCACTGCTGGTCCAGCCAACACTCACGCTATTGAGACCTACTCATATTTACCCACCAAATTTGGGAAACTCCTCCTCTCAGCCCCTGTAGTGGCCTTAACCAAAAACACCTATGACATGCTCATTGGTACCCAGATCATACTTGACTATGACAGAATTATTAATCTGAAACAGGGCTATCTCTCCCTTCTTAACTACGAGGTTCCCTGTTATTGGACCACAATGAGATTAATAAAAGGAATATGCTTGCACTGTTGAGTATCCTTTCTCCGCCTTATCCTTACGCTACATGACAGCGGGGAAGAATACCAAAATGTTTTCTGAATCAGTGGACGCTCTTGAGGGAATTTTTATCTAATTCAGCTGAAGAGGTGTTCATTAAGGCGGGTGAACAAAGGTTGATTGACACCTTGATTACCCTGAAAATTCCCCACAACTGCCTTATGCACATAACAAGCATCGATGGAATCAGTCCCATAGAACCTTGATTATCACCAGGCAACCTAGAACCAGCCTATAAACACCCTATCAGTATTCTACTGGGGAATCTTACCAATAAGGACATGATCTTGAAGAAACACCAGGAGATTGGGAAAGTTCTGCTGATCCCAGTTAAAGAGATTAACCAGAATCATTGCATCAGGTCTATGTCAGAAAATGGGCCTGCCTTCTGACAAATCGTTATGTAAATTGCCTGACGTTCATATCTCCGATGATCTAACCCCTATAGAGTTTAATAAAGTTGACAGTTTATAGGAGTCCTACAGCGACATATTCTCTAAACTGAGACTGACTATGGTCATATGAAGGGTTGGAATCATACCATTGATGTTGAGGATGCTAGTCCTATATAATCCAAACCTTATCACAAGTCCAAAGTTGAGGAGCAACAGATGAGGACGGATCTCAAAAAGTTTTTAGACGCTGGCCTACTGGTACCTTTTCAAAGCCCCTAATCGTCCCCTCTCCTCCTTATAAAAAGGAAAAAATGCGGTCATTGGGTTGTGATAGACTACAACCTGCTAAGCAAATAAAAAGAAGGGTAGCTATCCCATCCCTTATTTACGACGCTCTAGTACAGCTCCTGGTTCTAGTTTTTCTCGGCCATGGACTTAGCTAGTGGTTATTGGCAAATGGACCTCTCTCCCCAAGATAAGGAGAAATGCGCTATGATTTACAACGAGGGCCTATTTCAACCACCCTAATTATATCAAAGGTTATGCAACGCTCCTGCTACTTTCAAGCGAGCCATGGATCACATCTTGCAGGACCTTAAGCTAAGTTGCGTCATCATCTATCTTGATGACATTACTGTGTTTTCTAAAACCTTTAATGATCATCTTGATCACCTAAAAAAAAGTCTTCCAACGCTTACGTCAGTTCAACATTAAATTAAAGCCCTCCAGTGCACTTTTTTCCGTAAAAAATTAGATTTTCTTGGACACGTCATCTCACAGGATAGGATTCAAACCCTCTAAGACAAGGTTGAGGGTATATTTAAAATGCCTGCTCCCAAAACCCTGCACGATATCCAGGTATTCTTAGGTATGATGGGTTATTAACACAAATTTATCCCCAAGTTTGCCTAGCTGAGTGAGCCTCTTGTACGGCTATTGACTAAGAACGTCCCTTTTAAATGGGGAAATGAACAAAAGGACGACTTTGAGATGCTAAAAAAGTTGTTACAAAAGCGCCTTATCCTGCGCTACCCTAATTACAATAAATCTTTCCTTCTGTTTACCAATGCCTCTGATTACCCTGTTAAAGCCATCCTGTCTCAATTGGATGATAATGGTGTGGATCATCCTATCTTCTATTTCAGCAAGACGTTGTCTAAGGTGAATGAAATTAAAGTGTCACCAAAAAAGAGTGCCTTGTGGTTCTGATGGCTGTAAAATATTACTTCCTTTTCTATAAGGTACTTCCTTCACTGTGACAACTGATCACGCATCCCTGAAGTGGTTAAAAATATGAAGGATCTCTCTTGGTGGTTGGCTCGCTTGGCTTAAAAGCTCCAAAGCTACGATATAAAGATTGAACACCAAGCTGGAACACGTCATATTAACGTTGATGGCTTAACTCAGCTGCATATCCTTAATCTAGACAATAGTGAAGCAGAAAGGCTGCATGAATTCCATATAGCCCCTGACGCCTGGGGAGATGAGGATTAACCCATCCAGAAAATGTTAGCCCAACACTCCTGCAACACCAAGGTGGAAAGCGGGAAAATTTATATGAAAATACAGGTGAATTGGTTGCCTTATCTCCGACCTTCAGAGCAAGTTCTGATGATCATGGAGGTCCATCCTATGCTAGGGCACAGTGGAGTGCGTAAAACTTATGAAAGGGTTTAGGATCAGTTTACTGGGAGCAATTATGGAGTCTATCATCAAAGTTCTGGATGCCTGCATAATCTGTAAGAAGCATTCTAGCTACAAAACCAAGTATCAATACCAACCCACCACGCCTCAACAGCCGTTTCATACTATAAGATTGGACGTGGTAGGTCCGTGACCTCAAACTACCAGTGACTATAGCTATATCCTGGTAGGCATTGAGCACTTCACCAAATGAGTTGAAGCAGTTGCCCTTCCTGCCCAGACCGCAAAAGCTAATGTAACCTTCCTCAATCAACATATTTTCACCCTGCATGGTTGTCCCCAGGTCCTACTATGTGACAATGGGAAGAATTTCACCTTAAAGGTGGTTAAGCTTTTGGTACTTCCATGAGGACGCAGCAACTTATTCTCAGCCCCCTACAATCCCTCCACAAATGGTACTGTGGAAAGAGAAAATGGAACCCTGACTTCTATAATACAAAAGATGGCCAGCTCAGATCCCTTACACTGGGATCAATTCTTACCTAGTGCCCTCATGGCCTACCATACTCATCTACCATCAAATCCTTAAAATGTCTCCCTTCTATGTATTATATGCTTGGGAACCAGTAGTACCAGCCCTTCTAGCAATTGACGTTTTCTCTGGTAGTACTGATGATCCTGATAAAGCCCTGAAATATTGTCATTTCGCATTATCCAGCTGCAGTCCAATGTCATGACTAACTTAGCTAAAACGGTAACAAAAGAAGGGGTAGCAGAAAATGAGCATAGGAAGACCCTCCCCTCTTTTCACGTGTCGGACTTGGAGCTTACCATAAAAAATCACACCCAGAAGTGAGAACTTTGAGTCTATTTGGGAAGGCACTTTAGTAGTCACTTATAAGCAAGGGGAGGAGTACTCCATTAAGTCCCTTGCTACTGGAATAATGATCAACCAAGTCCGTGGCCAGTTATTTGCCCTTATTCTCCCCTTAACACTCTTGAAGGGGGTAAAGTAGGACAATTGCAAGTCTAGTTTTCTAATAAGAGTGTATTGGTTCTAAATAAGGACAAAAACAAGGATGAAATTAAGCAAAATACATAGCCAATTTTCGGTGGAACCCTTAGAATTGGGGCAATATATTTACATATAATACTCAGCCAAACAGCACAGGTTAGACAAGCGAATTTTACCAACTAAGCAGCGAAATCAAGGGAGTCCTAGGAGGTTCCTCTCCGGCCAACTTCTAGTTTATTTCAAGCATCTAAGAGATACCTCCCCCTTTTATAGGTTAGTGGGGGGTCCCCAAGGTGCAACTATTTTCTCTCAGGGTGATTGTTAAAATATATCAAGTCATTACCTCATGGATTATCTTGCCTACAATTGACCCTCCATCAGCTGTTTTCTTGAAGTGAGGGGTTTTGAAAGCTTTGATAGGTCAAAAACTCATATCTTTTAAATAGGACCGAAGTTAATATTATATTTATGCCTATCTCAATCCTAGCCTGAGTTAATCTAAATACTAAGCAGTAGATCGTAACAGTGTTCTCTCTTTTGACCCTATCGCTTCTTTTAATGAACTATATTATAAGCCAACATTTTAGTTGTTTTTAATATTTGTTTTTATTACAAGTAGTTCAGAATTACCTTAAATTAAATCGTTGAAAATAAGGCAATTAACCTAGTGCTAAAAAAGGAATTAGGCAATCAAGGAACCACCGACCATCTTCCCCGCCACAAATCCAACAAGCAATAGAGGAGATGAATAAGGGCTCTGAGAAGGCAACAACAGCCCCGCGTCAAGTACTGTTTATGCTCAGTCCTCATCTGGAGCTTTTCAACTTTTTATTTCAAATCTTACTTGGATCAAATAGGCCAGTCATCACCCTGTCGATGTATGAGTACAACCCTTCATATGTCCTTAGTCAGTATCATATTTGGAGAAGATGTCACTATAGGACTCTAGGAGAGAGTGAACTTTTTCGAAATCTAAGGGGTTAGATCATCAGAAATTTGAACGTTGGGCAAAGAGCATAACAAATAGTCTGTGGGTAGTCCAGGATCTATCATAGATCCAATATAATAGACTTGCTAAAATGTCCAAAAGTATAAGTCAGCAGGGGTTTTCCAATCTCCTGATGCTTCTTTGCAACCATGCCCTTTTTAGTGAGATTCCCCAGCTGAAGATTGATAGGTCGCTGGTAGGCAGGGTCTAGGATACCTGGCAACACCTAAGGTTTCAAAGGACTTATCACATAAATGCTTGTTATGTGAAGTAGGAGATTTCAGGGGATTTGCACACTAATCCTGGTGTCTTTTACTTTTTGTTCATCCGCAATGGCAATTAATTTCTCTGACGCATATAATGGAAGGCTCTTTGAAGCATCCACGAAGTCCAACAGCTTTTTTGTGTTTCTGCCAGACGTGGTATAAGTAAGAGTGAGGGTGGAGGAAGGGTACTCAACGACGCAATTATATTCTTTTTTCATAAGCTCATCGTTTGTAAAGACCAGGGGAACTTCATAATTTATAAGGGAGAGAAATCAATGTTTCATATTAATGATTCATTCATACTCAATCATGAATTGTCTGCCATTGAGTAGGTTGTATGCGTTATTATTTATGCCACAGCGGGGGCAGCCAATAGGAGCTTCCCAATCCGTATGGGTAGAGAAGAGTAGGCTCCAATAGCTTGCATATTATTAGGCCAAGCAGTTCTGAACTCTTGAAAATAGTCCAGGTCAGGTGCCAACATGTTTTTTCAATGAGCCTTAAAGAGACCACAATCACTAGAGCACCCATATCAAGGATTGCTAGAACTCACACCTTATTGATGAAAACCTCTACCTTGGTTATTGTGCTACCAAAAGTAGGGGGAGGGAGAGAACATCTTTCAAACGGAGAGAGGAGGCAAGGCGTTGAGCCATCGCAGGGTATCTATACTTTATATTGGAGGGTATGAACCTGTTGGGTTGATCAGATCACAGTACCAATAAGCTGTTATCATCACTGGCATTATTGATTGCCTGAACACCTCAACACCTGTTGGAGATAGGTTCGTTGGGTTATTATAGACATATCAATTCTTCCAGGCCTCAATTTATCCAGTATCTGCACTTCCATTGGGGCTCCCAGGACATAATAGCCTGCATCTTCACCACCCCCTTCAGAATCTTCATCAAAGGGGCTGTCAATGCACACCAAAGAGTTGCTAAGAGGAGTTCTATTAACTGGCTTGTTCTCCTCACAGGAGAGGGACTTTGTGAGCTCATCTACCCTCTTGGCTTTTAAAGGGAGCATCGTAGCTGCACAAAATTTTGGGGCCGTTGGAGGAGAAACCCCCTTCAGGTGCGAGGTCTGAGGAGAGGCCGTGGTTGTGATGGAAAACTGCTTTGAGGGACGTGAGGTAGAGCCACAGTGCTAGACTCCTTAAGAGAGAGCGTGGGGTGGCGAGAACTCATTAAATTCAATAGACTGATGGGGGGTTCAGCTGAGGTAAGAGGACCCACCCTTGTCACCCCTGGTGCCCTCTGGACAACTTCTAATGGAGGAGGGCAGTCAAATTTAGGACGTCCCACTGAAGCTGGCTTTAAATGGTTAGTCAGCACTGGAGAGGTCAGTACGGTTGGCATGGGCTCTTCTGTTAGGCTACAGTGGGTGATCCTCAATGGTTAAAGCTTGCGGTTTTAACCCCACTCTTTGAGGGGTCTCAACTTCATAAAGATCTGCAACCTACAATAAAACCTCCTTTATGTCCTATAAGCCCCGGAAATTCATTTTAATTGAGATAATATGCCTTTCTAGCAAAAAGTGAGAAGTCAACCCACTCAGAATTGCAGCAATGGCGTCATCAAGAGGTAGCATTTTCGCAAGCAGTAGGGGCTGAGCTTCACTGTACAGCTGATCAACAAATGAAGCAACTGAATTGCACACCTTCAGGCTAAGGCGCATAAAGTCTTGTTTTCTTCTCCTTAAACTTCGCGGGGAGCTGAACTCATTCAAAAGCATATCTTTAAATTCTGCCCAGGTATTAAGGGTGTCCATTTATGGAATAATTGTTTCTTGGGCCGTGCAACTTAAACAGGGAAGGGTATACTTGATTTTGTGATAGTCATTCATGCCTTCCATCGCCAACTCATAGATGAAAAAGAACGAGGCAATGCTATCCTCACCAAGGTAAACTTGTCTTAGAAAGGGGTTTTAGAAATGACTGGATTCGCTGCATTTTCAACTGTTTTAAGTCAAAATAGTGCACTGACTAGCTGCTGTTCCAATGCAGCTATCCTTAATCAAAGCCAGCGTGGAGGCTAGAAGGGTTAATTCCCTTAACAGCCTTTATTTTTTATTAGAAAGTTTGTGGTGTACAGGCTACCCCTGTAGTAATCACCACTTGTTGGAATTTAGGTTATTTTTATGCTCTTTGGTGCATTTTTCACCTATATTACAACAATGTCCCACAGAAGAAATGATATTCTCTACTGACGGAATCATGATTTAGGGGATTCTAAAGACCACATACAAATAAAATGTTAACTTCTAAGATATGATAAAGATGGGGGTAACATAAGTTGTTATTTAAGTTGCAGTGAGGGGATTAAAAAACCCTATTATGATCTCGCTTTTTGTTTCTAATTGTGTTGAGGCTCATAGTTCAGATGAGGCTAGGAAGTTTAAATTAAAGAATATGGGGATTTGACCTATTGGAGCTCTCAAGTCTCACTTTGCTTCAATGGAACAGCTGATGGAGGGTCAATACTGGGTAGGGCTAGTCCTTTTAGCAAATATTTAATATATTTAACCCAATCAATGGGCGAGAAAATATTTTTTACCTTGCAGGACCCCCACCACTCCTATAAAAGGGGGTGGCCTTCACCTAAGCGTTTGAACTGAATTGTTGAGGGACCTGGGAGGATCCTCAGCTTAACTTTCCGTGATCAGATGTGTTTTTGGAAAAACCTGTTCACTAAGATCTGGACAATTTAGATGAGAATTGGATGTAATAGAATTTCCCAAATTCAAGGGATTCCACTGAGAATTGGGCAGGGTCTTTTGGCCAATTTCATCTTTATTAGAAAACGAAACAATCTTATTACAATATTGGACTTTTAATTGTCTGACAGTGAGTGCCAATTGTTGTAATTGGCGCATAGACATCAAATTACAACTGCATAATTCAAATGATACTTTTAAAGAATTAAGAAAACCGTTTGAGGACGGTGAATTTGTTAAATTAAGTTAGAGAAGTTAAATAATATTTAGTTTTATTGTATTTTGATAAGATTAAGGTGAAAAACAGATCCTTTTAAAATAAGACTCCCATTATTATAAGCCTATAATATACAGGAATAGTGGGTAGTGCATATATAATCCTGATACGCTAGAAAACATCAGCCTAGAATTTGCTGTAGAATAAAAACCTAATGATTGTTTTATGCCAGCTTAGTGGAAAGGGAGAGATAATATTAATAAAAGTGGGAGTTGGTTTTACATAGCCGTGAAGCTAAGGTAACTAAAGACTAATATAAGTTTTGGGGTATGCAAGAGGCTAATTGAAGGGGGTGGAAGGCGAGTTGGTAGGGCTTATGGCTACCAACCTGAAGGTTGCAGGTTCGGTTCCCGCCCTTTGCACATCGATTGGGGTGCCAGCTGAAGGAGGCTATTGGCGGTTTGTAGGTATAATAACATAAAAACCTTACCCATGATGTAACCAGAAAAATCTGAGTCCCAATCCAGAGGTGAAAAAAACTTTCTACAACAGAGTTGACCCTACTCAGGTTTCATGTCAATACTTTCTTTCTCTATTTTGGTAATGTCTGTCCCCTGGTTGGCTTGCCTTGAATAAATAAAAAAGAGGCTAATTGGAAAGAATTTGACCCTCTTTATATATATTAATAGTCAGAGGGATAGTAAAGGTAACCAATATTAATTCAATACTATTGATTAGCAAAGATATAAAAACATATGTGCAGAGGAAAGGTAATTCTTAGTAAATTAATTTTATAATTAACATCAATGTTGAGACTGTAGGGATCAAAACTCTGTCTGATTGTTTGTATAATTTGTGTGAGTTTTAAATGACCACATTATCCAGCTTAGGATTATTCAAGCTTCAATTTATCTAACTATTGATATATATATTTAATTTAGCTTATGGTTTAATCTTTGAGATTCTATTTATATTATGTCATCTATATAGTGATAATAACCATCCAAATGGTAAAAATAATTTACAGAAGATCATGTACAATAATAGTTACAATTACTATTTTATCCATGATTGTTGCCAACAATGTGGATATATTAGGTCAGCTTGAATTAGCAATTACTCATGATAAATCATTGGGAAAAATAGCTGACATATTGGATGGTTCAGATGACAGTTTAAATATGTTATTTATTATAAAAATCAGCTGGAGTCTTTCCCAAAATTAAAACAATATGCCTTTTTTTCAGTTATCATGCCAAGATCATTGTGGTTACCACAATTACCTTAACACATGTTTTTTATTACTATCACCTATACATTTTTTATTCTTCAATTAAACACCTTAGACTGAGATACACCTTAGACCTATATCCTATGATTTATTATATCTTGTAGCTTATCTGCATCTTGAGAAGAGAGTTGTCTAGATCCTAACCACCAGAGTGAGGCCAAAGTCAATTAAATCTTTATATATTGATAGAGTGAGGCTGAGTAAATTTAATCTTTTTTATCACCAGAGTGAGGCCAAAGTCACTTTTCTTATCTACATCACCATAGTAAGGCCAAAAACCTATTACTCAAATCTCAACTAGGCTAGAAGCCAACATACAATTAGTAAAGTTCATGTTTATTGCAGAGTTGGTAGTTAAGCAAACCTGTGCACCAGTGAAAACACCACGGTTTTTACATTTGGTGCTAACTACAGGGGTTGAGTTAAGTTTATCTGAATATAATGACGCTGAATAATCTAACTAATATGGAGCACAGAAGAGACCAGGAGGAGAGATTATCAGCCACCCACCAGGGAAATATCTAATTAGAGGTGGTTATGCTTTTGAATCCTCAATATATTCAACTATTGACAATTTGAGTAAACAAAAATGCTATGACCATATTTGAACCACCTTCAGAGAAAATCCAAGATAATTTACCTGGGATTAATAAGATTCTGATGAGATGATTTTATATTTTTTTACAATAACCTGGAATGAAGATGTGGTTTATTTCACCATATGATGAATCAGGAAGAGCAAAGATGACACTTCAAAAACGTTATCCATATGAACATCTGACTTTAGTGGGATATCTGCGTAATAAAGGTAATATTATGATTATGTTATCAAGTATGTGCAGCTGATTATCCAAACATGAGAATAATCAAAGTCCAACAGCAGGCAGTAATTTCCAATCTGGTTTCATACACTCAAAATAGTAGTGTACAACAGCAGGCGATAATGAGACAATTGGACTCCATCTTTAAACAAGTCCACACCAGCTTAGACTCTATGTTGCAGTGTGTTCAGCAATAAAGTACACAAATTAAAAATCTAGTGGCCAATCTAAATATAAAACTTTGAGGGATAGCCAAAAAAATTATTAGCCAGCTTGAGTTCAATCACTGGTAAAACAAGATGTAGATAAACACTTCTGATTGGCATAATCCAATACGGCAATTTAATCTGAGGCCAGGCTGTGATTGAGCCATAGTTGCCACCAACACTGAAACCAACACCGGTATGCTCGATTTGGTCAAGGGGAGATGTGAAATTAAGAATACTTTCGAGAATATGGAGATAATTTGAGAAACTTAACAAGGAAACAAGAGCTGAAATCTTTAAACTTCACACGGAATTAGAAATTCTCAATAAGAACACTTTAGAGTTGGAGACTCAATCCAAATTAGAAGCATTGAAGTTCAAAGTTTTAAATTAGATGACAATATAATCAATTATGAAAAGGAGAATCATAAGTTATAAAATCATTTATTTGATGTGCAGAAATGAGCGGTTTTGCTACAGAAAGAAGTCAAAACCTTAAAAGCTACTCTGCAAGGGAAAATAGATAAAAATCGTCAACTTCAGAAAAATGACAAAAAACGCATATCTTTAGGAAAAAGTCCATAGTTAATTGGATGACCCTGAAGATTCTAGTGTACTTGCTCTTGGGATGAGTACCACAGATGGCATTATTTGAGGATGAATTGACATCTATTGAAATAGAAAGTTGCACCAAAAACACAATCCAATCTTTTCAGGAAATGCCTCAACCATTGCGGCACTTTTGAAAGTAACGCCAAAAGTGACTCCAGCATCAGTCTAATTCCAATTTGAAACACTGCACTAAGCATTATCAAAGAATTAAAGAGCACTACTAGGTTGCCTGTTTACTATCAGGATAACATGCCTACTTTACTGTTTATTTAAGATGATCATGTACGGTTACAGCGACCATCAAAAAGCTGTGACCATTGTAAATTGCCTCAATACCTTGTGCCAAAATCTAGTTTTGCCCTATCCTTGTGGGGAAATGGAGCTATGGAGACGAAGGAAGTAATTGTGAAGGAATTTAGGAGCCCAGTAAGATGTCAGCTCAGAAGCAAGAATCCATGGATATTCAGTTTATGAAAAATGAGATGGTGGGTGCATTTGCCAATCGTTTTATACAAAATGAAGATCCTTAGTGGAGCTAATATGATGACCGATTTTAATAAAATCAATGCTATTTATAGTTCATTATGTCCTCACTGAGACTTGCATTAAATGATGGCGTCAACTCTCACTAGCAAATACACGATTTCCCAAATTGTAGAACAATTGAAGGTCCTGTCAGCGGCGTTCAATGTACCAAATTGGACCTATATACCGAACAATCAGTAGGAAAATAATTTGGGTTCAGGATGATTCCCTGACAAATCCAGAGATACAATAATACTGGGAATCAGGACAAGCAGTTCAGGGGTCTAGACCCCCCAACAAGCAACGTTTGACTTGTAATAAGTGTGTCAAACTGGGAAATTTTGCCAACAATTGTGCACAGTAAAAATCAAAGGACCAGGTTATTCTAGTCCAGTCTTAGGAGAAGAAGGAAACTTCCAAAGGGCAGGGAAAGACCATGAGGTCTAGACAAAGTGCAGTCTAGAACTTCAGGTGATCAAGTTCCCCTGTATAAACCATACAATTCAGACAAGTCAGAACTATCCATGGATGAGTCAGAGTTAGATCATCTTCATCAAATAGTTTACTAAGATGTAAATGTGAAACAGATCAAAGTTGAAGGGGTATTGTCCCAAAATTGTAAAAGAGGTAGCTCGTCAGTACGCTTGACAAATAGTGGAGAAGGTCCAAATGACAATGATGATACTGACCTATTGAACGCTAAATTAGATGAAATCAACATAATGATTCTGAACGGTACCATTAGAGAAAAATTCTCTGAAATTTCAGCTTAATTGATACATACCCTAGATTTGGCTAACAAATCTGATATACATGCAGTAAACAATAGTCTTTCTTAGTTTTTTTTGATTTCACATATATGATTTTTTAGTGAACTGAGTCCCTGTTAGGGCAACTATCAATAGCGGAGCGCCAATATATAATGTCTCTACTAAATTTGTCAAGAGATTAAAGGACAAACCGGATCTAGAGCACAAGAAGCAGTACAGGAAAGCTGGCCTTGACTCTACCACTTCTTATGGGCCTATAAGGCTCTGATGATACGGCTTGGATCCATGGTCATATTAACGCTGAAGATTTTCCTGGACAACCAAAATTATGACATTTTCAATGGCACTGAATTCATGCAGAAGTATGGTGTCAAATGTGATTTTGAGGAATATACCTTGACAATGTGGGGCAGACGTTGCTGCTGATTTATCAACGAGAAAAAAGGCACCCCTCAGCAAGAGGTAAAATTGCATTAATTTAGTACATAAGGATGGAATATTACCCATTGGTTACAAATTGGTCCGGAATAAAGTCCAGAAATTACTAAAATATGTGAATGAAAATCATGGAATTACAATCCTTACTAAGGAGAATGTCATAATTCATCCAGAAATACATCAAATCGTGGAAACTGGACTGACATTAGAGATCCCAGAGCAGATATATTTGGAAGTTGAATCTCAACAACAGCAACTGAGGATTGAGCCTTAGGTAGCCCCAGGGATCTAAATCCCCAGTCACAAGGAGATTCATATCCTTTTAGCCAATCTGGAAAATACTCTAATTATGGTCAAAAGGCATCAGATAGTTTCATTCGCCCAATTGAAACTGGCATTGGATATTTATTCCTTAAAATGATTTCAGAGAATTAGACAAGTTGAGACTACCTAAGGAAATGATTGGAATATTCACACGTTAATTGAAAGAGATAGGTAAGCTGGACTAATGGATGGTCAGAAGAATGAAGTTCTGACCTTGTTTGTTAAATACAGAGTTTTATTACAAGACATGCATGATATTAGGTGCTCAAAGGATGTATTCCATTGAGCTGATATAGGAGAGGCTGGACCAATCTGATTGAGACTATTTGGAGGTCTAGGGCATCAGAGGCAGTTGTTGCCAAAGAAATCAAGAAGATCTTAGAGCATGTAATGCTTGTACCATCATCTAGCCCACGAAAAGTCTCTATACTGATTGTCAAGAAGAAAGACAGATTGAATTGAGCCGTGGTTGATTATCTTTAGCTAAACAAAATCATGAAAAAGAATTATTACCACTGCCTATATTTGTAGTTGCGCTAGATTGCTTAGAAAGAGCCAAGTTTTTCTCCACCATGGATTTAATCTCCAGTTATTGGCAGATAAATATGCCTCCAGAGTATAATAGAAGTATGCCAAAAATCATGGCACAGTGGTTGTAAAGCTGACGAGGATGCCTCAAGGCTTGTGCAACACCCCCGCGACGTTCCAGCAGACAATGGTCACTTTTTTATGATTTGATGTTGTATAGTATCTTTATCTATCTGAACTATATTAATATGTTTGGCCAAACATTCACGTTTAACTAAACCACCTTGAGAAAGCGTTCAAGAGACTAGATTCCACAAATCTCAAGATCAAACTGAGAAAATGGCATTTATTCAGAGCAATTGGAATACTTGTGATTTGTAATTAATGCCGAGGGACTTAAGCAAAAATCCAGAAGGTAGAAGAAAATTTCATGGATGTCAGTCCCTAGGAGAGCTTGTAATGTTCAAGTTTTACTTGAATTGGTTGACTATTTATCGCCAATTCATCAAGGATTTCACAAAGAAGGACAAAATTCTTTTCCATCTCTTGAATGATCTGAAGAAGGGATTCATATAAAATAATGAAGCTCAAACCGCATTTGATGAACTGAGGAGATATTTGACATCAAGTAAAATTTTGAACTATCTAAAATTTAAAACCATTCATTACCTAATCAGACGCGTCGCTTATAGCAATATGAGCCATCCCAAGTCAGGTTGACGATAGTGGAGATGAACACCCAGTGGAATATGTCAGCCAAACTTTATCAAAGGCCAAAAGGAACTACACAGTCATGAAGCAAAAATTTCTTGCAGTTATCTATGCCTGCAAGCAATTTCACGTCTACATCTATGAAACACAATTCAAGGTCATGACTAACCACGAATCTCTCCAGTGGCTTCACAATCTCAAATAACCAAAGGGGAGATTGTCATGGTGGGCTTTGAAGTTGCAGTCCTCTGACTTTAGGATAGAGCA
This sequence comes from Massospora cicadina, assembly GCA_022478985.1. NCBI lineage: Eukaryota > Fungi > Entomophthoromycota > Entomophthoromycetes > Entomophthorales > Entomophthoraceae > Massospora > Massospora cicadina. Next base: position 21,626 of record JAKSZP010001631.1, on the reverse strand, counting down.
AGAGCAGGAGTTAAAAATCAGAACGCTTATGGGTTATCAAGGTTATCAACCCGTTCCTGTTGTGCAAGACTATGCTGATAACCCATTCAATAGTATGGTCTGAGGAGAGCTGCAAAATGAACCATCCTAAATTCAAACAGCGCAGAAAAAGGCCATGGAGAAGAAAATTTTGTAAATGGTCACTTGTCCAAATTAATGGATGACAAGAGTCTTTTTTTCTGAACATTAATACACCAAAATAATTTGGGACACAACAAGGTATTCGGACATGGAGTTAAAGAAAACGCTTGAACACATTAGGCAATATTACTATTGGGAATCACTAATTTATGATGTGGCAATTACATCGCCTGTTGTGTAAAGTGCCAGCTCCACAATCTGTATAAAAATATGACGAGTTAATAATTGGTAAAGCTGGAATTTTCATGGCACACAGTCTCAATTGATGTTATGGGACCAAGGAATGTGAGAATGGATGGATTACATTACATTGTAGTAGCGATTGACCACTTTATGAGATGGGTAGAAAACTGAGAAGTAAGCCGAGTGATTGTACTAATCAACTCCAAACTTATCTTGTACTAGGTGACATATTGACACAGGTGTCCTCAGGTGTATTGACTAATAATAAGATGGATTTCACCTACTTTGTGATTCCCCACATGAAATCTGATGGGAAATTAAAGGGGTATTTCTGCACCATATTGGCCAGAATTGAAAGGGGTTGTTGAACATGTCTATGGGACAATGGCCACTATGCTAAAGAAACTTATCTTAGGTAAGGCGTCATCATGGTCATCTTATCTAAGTTTGGTGGCCTTAACATACAGTATCAGTTTTTATTTTGTGACAGAAAAATGTTTTTTAAATTATTGTATGGTCAAAGGACACCATTGTTGCCAATTCTCTATTCAGTGGTGGAACTGACTCCAGGGATGAGTGTGGATAAATACTTTTATCAGCTTGCAAACATAATAGTAGAACTCCATTCTCAAGCTTGTGATACAATGATTAAAAGGAGAATTTGTCAAAGAAGACTAATGAAAAGGTTCAATCTAGCCTGATGGGTTTTTTGTTGAAGAAAAAGAGTAGCCTATTGCAAAACACATGGGTTCAGTTGCTGAAATAAGCTAGATGCGTTATTAATGGGACTGCAGAGATTATTATGAAAATGGCAAATGATGCCTACGCAATCAAAAATGTTTCCAATTGTCAGGGTAAATAATGACATTAGTGGAATAACGAGATTACAGATATTGTCAGTCAGATCAAAATGATATGTGATGAATTTAGATCAAATAATTGCATATCAAATGAATGATTGTAGTGAAAATGTTCGATTAATTGTTTAAATTACTTCATTTGCAATAATATTGAGATAATTAATTGCACCAGAACGAATTTATGATGAGACTGAGACGATTCCCACTGCCTTTCAAAATCACATGCAAGTTACAATCCCTTAAGCTCCAGAGAAGAATAGTGCACTGTTTAAAATTAATTGAGCTTAGGTAATTTCAGGAAGTTGGATAGTATATTAAACAAGGCATTCATTTGGTTAATCTTTGCGGTCAATAAAAATATTCTTATAATGCAAACACTATTAGTATATTTACTAAAGTGCTATCAATACCAATCTACCACCCCAGCCTACAAGAATCTCCCTTCCAACTTTCCCCTTTTAAAGCCATGTCTTTAAGCAACTCCCATACCAGCTTACCCACCATTCCTTATACCTGGACACCTCTAGTGTCCTTGTCATACTGGGCTAAAACCCTTGGTTATGCTAGCTCATGGTTGCTACTCCCAACCAGGTCAGTAATACACAAGTCCTTGACACCAATGATCATTTGATTAATAAAGTACATAACAAATTCCTAAAATAGTGGAATTATAAGAAAAAAAATATAAAAATTAAAATAATAGAAAAAGAAAATATTAATATTGGAAAATAATAAAAATTTTGTTAAAATTCACAAAAAAAGGAAATCAAATTTTTTTATTTTTTTATTCATTAGCCTTGGGTTGCGAGGTGCAAGTCCTCCTTTGACGCCTCTGGGGTAGGGAGGTTTAATTATTTAAGTTTATTGTAAGGAAGGCTGACCATGGGATGGACACTTCCAAATTTGACCCAAAAGAGACAAAACTTAGTAACAGGGAAGGCACCCCAGAGAAGCGATGCTATCTCTTGTTGCCAGCGAGAACGCCACTATGGGGAAGGGGAGGGAACGTGTGGGGGGCCGTAGCCACAATTGAACATGTGTGGAGGAAGGGGTCTGATTTGATGAACCAAACTGGGAACCAGGAGGAGACCAGCTGTTGGCGACGCGGTGGGAGGTATCCAAACATCCACGCCTGAAAGTGGTCCACCAAATGAGACTGGAATCTGTGGACAGCTTCTGGGAGGGTGGGGTGGAGCCTGCGAGGGCATCCAAGACAATCGTGTGGATAGTCCACATGGCGATTGCAACCACCAGAGCACGGAGGGAGGATGGAAGGGGGGAGTCCATTGATAAAGCAAATGTATCTCTTGACAGACTGAAGGGATGTGTTTGATCCTGGCCCAGCAGACGTTGAACTTCGCGCCATATCACTTTAGAGGCAGGACACTTCTCCAGGCGGTGGAACAGCATTCCATACTGGCCACACATGACGCAGGATGAGTGTAAAGTGTTAGAGTGCTCAGCCGTATGGTACACCTGCCTCAGGCAGCGCCACACATGGGAATGGATTTGAGGCTGCAACAGAGGATGGTGTGCGTACTTCCAGGTGGTTTTTTGGGTCTCAATGGAGTAAGGGATGTCCATCAAGTCCAGGTAGTCCACCCTGGATAGGACATGGGGTCATGTGGGGATCACGCCATCTTGGATGGGTAGCCCCTGTACCTCTTGTGTGAACTGAGCAGAGGGGCGGCCTCTCTGGGCTGTATGTCCGCTAATACAAATTATCCACTCAGCGATCCGCATGGAGAGGAGGATTCGTTTGTAATGGGTTTTAGTACCGTGAGGACCTGTGGCCGATGGGTGTGAAGCCAGGTATTTTATCAGGGAGTGAGGGTTCAATGGATTGTTGAGGCCCAAGGCGCGGGAGAAGTTGGAGCGGGCTGTGCGGGAACAGTGTTGGGAGGGGAGCATAGGGGCGGTGACAGCCGCAATCCAGGTGCCCAAGATCTTGGCCGCATGGGCTCTGAAGTCCAGCAGGCCCATGCCACCATGATGATGAGGGCCAAACATGACCTCTAGCCGTACTGGTGGTGGGCGGCCTGACCAAAGCCATCCTTGCGCAGGGCATACAAGGATTTGAAGAAGCTTGGGGAGAAGGGGATGGCGTGGGCTCAAAACCAGACTTTGGAGAGGAGCATAGAATTGGCTAAAACAACCCTGCCAGTAAGGAAAGTAGGGTGGGCTCTGAAGGAGGCGATGTGCTTCGTCATGTTGTCTAGAATATGACTCTCCATTACTGCTGATGCGTATCCGCCTGCCTCCACCCACACGCCCAGATGGCGGATCAGCCCTATGGTAGGGCGTGGCATGAAGGGGAGCATCAGTGGGGCGGTGTGGGGTGAGCTTGGAGGGCAAGCACGTGTGCGAGCAGATGGGCTGGGCTGGGCTGGGCACTGGTTGCTGGGGCCCAGCAGTTTTGAGACTGACCAAGGAGGATGATTTTGGTTTTGGAAGCGTTCAGTGCAGTTTTGCTTACCTGGGAATACTCCTGGATGAGAGCTTCAAGTGCGCGTGCATCTTTATTATTAGACACCCCAACCACACATTTGTCTGCAAACGCCATCATCTTGACTGGGGCTTGGCCTGGCACATGGACCCCAGTGAGTTGGGCATTCACGTTTCGAAGTAGTGGGTTAAGGCTGAAGTTGTATAAGAGTGGGCTAAGGGGGTCCCTTGTAGCAAGCCCCTTTGAGGGTGGACTACTTCCGTTAGGAAGCCAGGGCCTCATACTGCCATTGATGCAGATTCCGTGAGCAGCATCACCCAGTTGATGAAGCGAGGGTGTAAGCGGAATTGATGGAGGCAGGCCCTGAGGTATTCCCAGTTTACTCTATTATAGGCCTTCTGTTGGTCCAAGAATACAAGTGTCCCAGAGGCTGTGGACTAGCATGCGTTATCCACAGAGTGCACGTTGTCTCAAATTGACCTTCTGGGTATGAAACCGAATTGTTCTGGGTAGATGGTAACAGATGCTACAATCCCTAAACGGTTAGCCATGATTTTTTTAAAATTTTTGTATCCATGTAACTAAAGAAATGGGGCGCCAGTTGGCTAAGTCTAGCTTGTCATCTTTCTTGTAGAGTTTGATGGTGAAGGCCTATTGTCCTCCAGGTAGGAGGTGCGTTTCCAAAAGGCTCTGTTTAAGTGAGGCAAGCAGTAGTGGGGATATATATTTGAAGTACTTTTTATAGAATTCATATGGAATGCCATCTGGCCTGGGCATTTCCAGTTTGGTGCACCACAGATGGCTGTCCATAATTCGTTTAGAGTAATCAAATTCATTATTTCTGGGTATCAGGAAACAGTGCGGATGTGGGCTTGGTTGAGAAATCCCACCACTTCGGCTGGCTGAATTGGATCAGATTGGTATAACTCAGAGTAATACTTCTGTGTTTTGATTGCCACTTCAGCTGGCATATCCGCGATGGAATCATCCGATCTTTGCACCTGTGTGCAGGCCACGCTCTGGCATGGTGCAAAAAGTTTATTAAAAAAATATGCGGTGCACTTGTTGCCCTTTGTGATGCATTTATCCCTGTACTGAACACAAACCTAATGTTTGTGTTCCCTTTTGAGCGCGTTCAGGTGGGCGGCTGCCTCCACCCACTTACAGCCCCATGCAGGGCTGTATCCTGTAGCTGAAATGTTTGACTCCAGGTGTGCCAACTCTGCCAGAGTGCGCAAAATGACAGCCTATGTGGCTTATGAGTGTCTGGAGGAGAGGTGGCGAGAGTGGCGGATGGTATCCTCTTTGAAGGTTGCCCATGTAGAGATGGGGTCCACGCAAAACAATGCGACAAACTCTTTTGCCAAAGTTGCTGACTCCACCCAAGTGGAAAATCCTGGCGATGCAAGTTTGGGGGGGCGGAGTTTGCACCAATGTGGGGCCTTAGCCACTGTGACAGGTAGGTGGTAGGTTATCAAGACCAGTCGGTGGTTGGAAAATTCCATTTTTGTTGTTTTGAAGTGGGAAATGCGGGGTTGAAATTTCGCCAGCATTTGGATAAGTTCGATGTGGGACATGGACCTTAATTGGCCATTGTAGATGTGGGGGCGCGTCATGTTTTTGAGCAGCAGGGCTTGCCGCGGCAGCGCATCCATTAACCCAAGGGTGGCCTTTAGAACGCGAAGTTCTATGTGACCCTGGGGGGCGTGGGAGGAGGAAGGCCAACGGTCCGTTGGTGTGTTTAGCCACAGTTAATGTCACTGACTACGAAAGGGTCTGGGGGTAGCGGGAGGGATTTGACCAATGAGAAAAATTTCTGATGCTCTTGTGCACAGGTTGGGGCATAGATGTTGATGATAGCATGTGTCACGTCAGCCCACGAGAAAGTGACAACAAGGACTCAGCCATTGAGGAAGGTTTCCAACAATAAAACTTTGAAGAAATTGTTTCTCCAAACTAGCACCCCATAGTGCTCTGACCAAAAGGATAGGGATGGGAGGAGCATGGTTTTCCAAGCATCCTCAGAACCTCGTGGACAGTGGGACTCCTGGATGGCCAAGATATCCACGGGTAAATTTTGTTGTAAAAAACTCAGTTTCCTAGCCCGGGATGGTGAGGCCTTGAGTCCAGCTATATTCAACGTCCCTAAAGTGAAGGTTTCCCTCATCACACCTTAGGTGCGAGGGGGTGGGCACCCAGGCCCACTAGCCTCCTCTAGATCCCCACGGGCCTTCACAGCAGCAAGGGTGTTTGCAGCAACGCTATCAGTGGTTTTGTTGATTTTAGCAGAAAGTTTGCATTGGCTTTTGCCTTCATTTTTGTTTCTCCGACGTCAAACAAATCTTTTGCGGTGTGGATGAGTTCAGTGCACCGTTGAGTGGTTCAAAAAAAATTTCAGGTAGGATGGGCCCCAAGTCAATTTTAACTGGAGCTTATTTGCAAAAATTGGGTGAGACCAAGTCACCCATTGGATCCTCAGATTGGGTGGCCCAATCAGCATGGGCTTCCCAATCTGATTGGTTGATGGATTCCCAAGTTGCTTCCACCGCAAAGGTTTCAATGTCCTCCTGGCATTGGGGGCGTGGGATAGCGGTGGTGACTTTGGCTGCTTCCTTGGCCGCGGCCCTGCGGGCCTTCTTGGCCTTCTTTCGCTCTTGCAGGGAAATAGGCTTTACCAGTAGGTAGCAGCCTTATGCTCCCCATGGGAAAGCCTCTTTGGTGCTTGCGGTTGGTTTGTAGTGCGCCTCTCTGCTGGCCATGGCCACTGAGGGGTGCTCTTGGAATGTGATGCCCTCCTTGGTGGGGCATGTGTGTGCCTTATAGCCAAACACGTCACAGTGGGTGCAGATGGGGGGCGTGCTGTCCACGTTTACCAAGAAAGGGTGGGTAGTATGCCCTTCAATATTAATAAAAGTGGAGTGCGGGAACTGGGTTAGGTCCTTTGCAATCTCCTCGGTTGGGGTCAGAACTGCAATGGCTTTACCAGTGCACAGGTGTGGCATTAGCATAAAGCATTGCATCTCAAAAGATTGTATTTCGCCATAAAAGGTGAGACCCTCTTTCAGGTGTTGCTTCAAAATGTCACGTTTTACTGTAGTAGGCAAAAAGTCAAACGTGAGGAAAATTTGGTTTAATTTGTCCATCTGGTGCGTTTGGTTTTAGTTACCTGTTGCCCTTCGGTGAGGTCAATCACTATGTGCACCGCAGCAGCCCCATCTGCTGCCTCCTTGTTTTGAAACCTAGATCCAGCCATCCATGTGACATGGAGTGAGGTGCGATGTACACCACAGTCAGGAAAAAAGTGTGCAAATCTCCACAAAATTTTTCCCATAAAGCTGTTTGATGTCTAGAAACATGCAGACTCCGTATTCCACCAATGAAAGTGGCTGGGAGTGCGGCGTGTTGATGTACTGGTTGCATCGTGCTTGCCAAGCGAGGATTTCTGGGTAAATAGTGACCGCCAGTTTTTTAGAATTTTTTTCTATTCCGCTGGTTTCTCCGGGGTATTTTCAAATGTTTGAGGCCGCAGGCCTACCATTTGATCCTCTTACCTTACTTATCCAACTGCTCCCTGACATGGGCGCAGACTAATCTCCTCTGTGAGATTATCAAACTAGATGCAGACTTGAATTGAATAGGTTGCAAAAGTGTTTGCAACAAGAGAGAAAAGTTTAAAGAAAGTAGGGAGGTTTAATGATGATATTAAAGAAGAGGCTGCTGAATTTGATCTGGGATTGGATATTGGCAAGAGTTTGAGTTACGTGAAAACCACGTTATATGAGCCCAAGGAGTATTTTGAGAATACGCAATGATTAGAAGCACGATTGGAACATCCCAATTTCTAAGATGAGAAACCTCAGATCGTGGGGAAACAACAATGCAAGAAAATGCAATCAGCAAAAATGTCCATGTAAATTCTATATGGCACAGGTTCTGGGAGATATGTCTGGAGTACTTGTCAATGAGCTTAATCAAGTATACTAGCCATGTTGGAGAAGAACAAACAAAGAAGAGATTTATGGGCTTTAGACCATACCATTGTTTATTTCCACAAGGGAGAGATACTGCAAAATAGTCCCAGTTGTGAAGTAGTCTTGCAGGCAATGAACAGCATCTTAGAGGTGGCGACTACATGCCTCATGAAAATGAAAGGAGAAGGACTAGTGGAAGTAGGTGATGTGTGGAGGTTGGCAGACCATAAGCAAATTACTTGTCCTGCAAAATGGAGTACATACGCCGTGGTATCTTTACTCAGTATGTGATCAAGCTCATGATGGGTGAAGGAAATGCTGAAAGCTTCAGTTAATTTCCCCTGAGGTTCTTGATATGGAATCTTAAAATTCTCATCATTGCCAATTGTTAATATAGTCGATGAAATTGTTGGTTGAAAAAACTGCCCAAGTTGAAAGAGAAACTCTGGGTTTAGATCTGACTTAATGAGGAGCAACTGGTCCAATTTAGGAAGAATTTCCTCTTTGGCTTGAGGCTATTACTGGATTGAATACTAATGGAGCAGAGTCCAGTAATTGCTTGAAGCCAAGTTCAAAAATGAGAGGAGTAGGAACTAATAAGCGTGAATTAAATGAGGAGATGGCCAACCCTGTTCCCTCTTCTGGGATAGGTACCATTGTTGGATTGTCCAAGGAAGGAACTACTGAATCCATTTGACTCAGAGTGCTGGTTCTGGCGAGGCTGGAAAGCACAATTATTTGGTCGATTTGTGACATTGCTTTAAAAGGTTGGCATCCATTTAGGAAAAACCAGATAAATATTGCACATACTGAGAAGTATTATAAGAAAAGGACAATTTGACTGAATAATAAGGTCAAGTGGGGGGATGTGTGTGGAATTTTATATGCCCACATAATCCACCTTGGGAAACTAGCCTTTAATTTATTTAATTAATGGTTCATATATTTAATTTAGCTTATCCATTAATATTTGAGATGATATTTTAGTTATGTTATCTATTTGGCAATAGTAACCATTCAAATGGTTAGTTGTAGTTTAACGAGGATCATTTCTGATGATAGTTTGATTACTATTTTTCAGGGATTGTTACTGACAATGTGGATATGAGTAAGTCAGCTTAAATTGAGCTTCTACTCGTGAGAAATTATTGGGAAAAGGAGCTGGCATATTGGATGATTCAAATGGCGATTTAAATATGCTATTCATTATGAAAATCAGCTGGAGTCTTTCCCAAAATCAATCCAATATTCCTTTTTGTCAGATAGGCATGTCGCGATCATTGTGGTTACCACAATTACCTTAACACATGTTCTCTATTACTATCACTTATAATTATCCCTTGATTGCATAATAATAAAAGCCTTAGACTGAGATACACCTTAAACCTATATCTTAAAGTTTTAAATATCTTGCATTTTATCTGCTTCTTGTTGAATAGAGTTCTTGTCTAAGTGTCAACAACCAGAGTGAGGCTGAAATCACTTGAACCCTTATTTATTGCCATAGTGAGGCTGATTAACTTGAATCTTTACTTATTTCCAGAGTGTGGTCTAAGTCACTTATCTTATCAACTTCCACCAGAGTGAGGCCAAATCTACTCATTAGTCAAAGCTTGACAAGGCAAGTTGTCTTTATACAACCAGAAAAGTTCATATTTGTTTCAAAGTCAGTAGTTAAGAGAACTTGTGTAACTGTGAAAAATCCCACGGTTTTACAAATAAATAAAGTGGATAATATAATATAGCTCAAATGGTAGCTAAACGAAGTTTTTCTTTCCACTTGACCTCACTTTGAGCGATTTTTATAATAAAAAGCATTTAATTTTCCACCACCAACTGACCACACCCATTTTACTAAAAATCTAGTGGATCCGCCACCTGCTGCTCCAATGCGGGGTAGTGGTGCTCCACCGCCTAAAATTTTCCACATTTTAGCAAACACATTCACACAGGGTCAAATAGTCCGCTGTCTTCCTCAGGGCGTTTTGCCCCCCATGGGACCTAGCACTCCACCTGGCATGAATCCACCCTTCTTTCCCCATCCTCTCACCCTACCTCGTTCCAATATCTGAATTTTCCTAAGAGTCAACTATGGGCGCTTGTTGCCATATGCTGATAAGGCAATCATTGAAGTAGTCACTTCTTCATTTGCACCAGCTGGATTTATCCTTTTCCGCCCATTTAAGGGCTATTTTGATATTTGCTTCCAGACAGAGAAGGATGCAGCAGCAGCAGCTTATACTCCACTAATTTTAAAAAACACTCCTATTCCTACCATCTGTACTTGCCTTCCTTCAGACACTACATTGGTGATGTCCTTTGCATCCCTCCCATCTCATCTACCATTCCAGTTATTATATTATCAGTTGATGGCGGGGCTTCTAGCTTATGGGACCCAGGCCAACCTTGTCTTCACTGTTCCTTCTAAAGCAGAGCGGCTTGCTGCACCTCACAACACTGCAACTATAATTCCACACAACCCTTCAATAGCCCAACAAATCACCCCCATGCTTATATCGCTGTGGCACCTGAGCATTTGTTTTGGGATCAGGTGGATAATGGTCACCAAAGTTGTCCCATCTGTTTTGGACTCGACTATTCCAAAAAAAATCCTGCCCCTAAGCCACTTCCTCTGGTATGACCTCTGAGCCATATTCAGCGGGTTCTGAGTGGGGCGTTTTGTTTCTCCCTCCCGCTCAACGTTCTTGTTCAATGGGACAGAGTGGGAAAGTAGAACCCACCAAACCCACCCGCATTATCCCACCCAATTTTACCCACACTAATCAGAATCAGGCCTGGACCACCATTCTCACCCAAGCAGCTCATTCAAATCTTACCCACCCAAGATCTCCTTCCACTATTTTGTTGAATAAAAATACATGGGACTATTGGCCAAGATTGACAAATCAGGTAACATTGTCACCAATGAGATTCTAGTGAACCACTCAGCCCGTTCAATAGTAATTGGACAAATTTTACAATTCTGATTTTGACAAATCCCTATCACCTAAGCGATTCACTCCTACGCCCAATGCCATACCCTACCAGAGTGACCACCAGCTCACCTTAGCAGCGGTGGCCTCACCCCATTGCATAAACCTATGCAAAGCGGCGTCCCAATCCATTTCTCATTTCCATAAAGGGCTGACCAAAATCACCCTTCTCCCTGATTTCCCCAAAGCAGCATGAGGCGAAATCACCAATTTACTTAGTAAAGCTGAAGCCGCTGTCATACATGTGGTGACCCTAGCAGAATTTTATACATCTTCTAAAATCACCTGACAGAGTATCGCCAAGTTTTCCCAACTTCCCAAAGCCTGCATTCAAGCGGAACACCACTTAGTGTAATTTGCTGAAGCTTCCTACCAAGCTGATCTTGAGGATAGTAACCAAATTTTCTTCCACATCCACCCCCACCACGCTGATGCCCCCACACCTTGGCTCTCCACTTTTGTCCATTACTAAAATTTCAGTGATGCTGCTCAACAGGATATTTTTGTAGAAGAGCTGCCCAAACCTTACTCACCCTCTGCCATGGTGGGTTAGTGGTATTCCATTTCTCACCAGGTTGAAGATTTTATTTTTTGTTTTTTTTTCAGTTTTTGGTTTTGATCTGATTGTTCTTTCATTAAGTTTTTTGGCTAATTGAGTATGGTAATGTCCATCCCCTGTTTGGCATAACTCAAATAAATTCAAATGGTTGATAAACCAAATTGTAACAGCTATACTATCACTGGACATGTACAGTACAGAAGACATACAGATGGGTGAACCCTTAGTACTTATGGGTTAAAATTGTTCAACTCAATTCAAGATGTTTGAATGCCTGTATTACTTGCTTCTAACATGATTTACCTAAAAAGATTTTATCATCAAGTAGTTACTTCTTAAGTCCCTTTCCAAATGGTAAGCATTGACGTTTTAGGCCCATTGCCCATTGGAGTCCATGGCCATCATCATTAATTTAGCTTTGGACCACCTCACTAACTGGAATGAAGCTATATCCATCCCTAAAAATCCGTTCAGGCAGTCACATATTCTAATATTGACATCTATTACGCAGTATGGTAGCCCAAGGGTGCTCATATCTGATATTGGCCTAAATTTCAGATCAGAGCCGGTTTAAGGATGAATATCTCTGTTAAACACCCACCAAGATTTTTCAGCGCACTACAAAACTTCAAAAATTGGTGCCATAGAGGGGTTAAAATTGCATTTTCATTTTCATTCTAAGAAAAATGGCTTCTATCCAACCCATTATTTTGGTAAATTTTCTACAAATTGCTTTTCTTGCTTATCGGGTCAGCTACCACTGGGTAATAAAAATGTCTCCCTTCAAGTTACTTTATGGTAGAAAACCTCCTTACCAAAATTACTACAACTCATACTATCTTTGGAAACTCCTGAGATCTCTGAGATCACGTAAGAGCCCTAAAATATGTGACCTATATATTGCAAACTCTAACCATGAATGTCTTGTACATACCTCAACTAAGGAAACTGGTCAAAGCAACTTATTGACGACCCTCCCTGCCAGTGTACCAACATAGAGACTTAATGATTTTTCTTAACATCATTGGCCAGTGGAAGAACTCACAAGCACTCTACTTCCTAATCTGGGCTATAAAGGTCCTACATAAATTTGGGTCTAGTTACTACAGTTTTAATGTTGAGAAAGGCATGGTTGTCAACTGAGTACATGAGCAATTCCACAGAGCCTTTATGCCCCTCCTACATAATCTCAAGGAGGCATTGTTGGGACTCAAACCTTAAACGAAGACAAGAAAAATAATGTCAAAGTCAAATACCTCCTCTCTACCAATACTTCGATTGCTAACAGTAACTTGATGGAGGCACCATCCCTGAAAAAAGATAAAGGACGGAGAGATCTAGAATCTCCTAAATCCAAGGCATCAAAGAGCTCACCAAGGGGATTGAAAATGACTGCAAAGACACAAAGGAAATTGTCTCATCATCATTCGTTTCTTAAATCTTGAAGAGATACTGATCATTGGTTCAACTTCGAACATTCTGGACATGATAATCAGAGTTTATTAAAAATATCATAAAGATTTAAATAAAGTATATTTTTTCCAGATAAACGATGTTCAAGAAAATACTTTCTTCTATCAAGGGTATTAATACCCATGACAGCATCCACAGTCCACATTCCATCACAATTCTGATAAGAACAAGAATAGAATCTGGTCCATCTAGTACTAAAAAAACAGAATAGAATCTGCAGGAGGATAAATGTGGGAAATATCAATTGATGAAAATCATTACCATCCTGGCCACTAGGCTGAGGATCATTATTCTTGTTCACGCTTTGCAATTATAGTCTGACTGGTTGGATTAGTGGGGAGGCTGTTCAGTCCATCCTGTATGTAAATTAGGCCTGAATCCCTGACTCATCTAGATGCACAATTGATAGCGGTGAACAAACTTTTTGTCAATTTTGATCTCAACAGCTCTCCCCATGTGTGCAACCTCTGAATTAGAGTTTCCATTGATTCATAATTATGGCATATTGAATCAAACATTTGATCATTCTGCTTGGGTTTATACTCTCAATACTCATTTAATGGTCAAATGGAGTATGTAAAACTCTTAGGGGATGATTCTCTAGACTTTTTCAAGCTGAGGGAAGCTAATGCAGTGATTATTGAAGAGATTTCAAAATTATTACGAAACTAATTAGGTTGGGCCCTCCACTAGTTGATGTGGTTCCATTGGTGTGGTCAGAATCCTTGAAAGTTTAATAGAATTTAGAAGTTTTTTAGGCGAAAATAGCAATTTATAAAAGATATAAAGAATTGACCCAGCACACTACCATTATCAGATCAATGGGTTTTTATACCTTAAGGAATTAAAGGAGCGGGGCTTATTGAATTTTTTGATTACAGGATGCTTGAATATTCTCCAGAGCCCCAATACTTTTGCTCCATATTGCGAGCTGCACATTGTGGGTGGCCCTTTTAGAGTTAGTGCTGACAAACTTCACTCGTTTGTTAGGTTCTGGCATTCTTGCATCACTCATCATATTCCTAACAAAATTTCTTGATCATTCGAGGCTTTTTCACCAGATTTACCTCAATACATGCGCCCTCATCAGGGATTTGGTTTTGATAAACTAATTTGCGCATTGATTTCATCATAGATCCTTTTAGTTTTCCTCTTTTGATTTTCAGAAAAATTGAAATTCATGGCAAAATCAATTTTTTCCCGCTTTTTGGCTGATTATAAAATTGAGGTGAGGGTGGGGGTGGATGCCCAACGTTCATCAAGGGTATGCCCCTGGTCTGCTATCTTTTCCAGTAGAAATGCTCCCGATCTCTTCCCCTTCCTCTATTGGAAGGGATAAATCTTTCCTTTCCAATTTAGTAGGGTTGGTGGGGCAATTACATTGCCATTTGCTAAAATGACTGGGTCTAAGCTTCCTACCAGATTATGTACAAAAGCATACTTCTTGTGTAGTAGGGGAGTTGAAGGCCAAAATGGTCAGGAGTTTGATAGCAGCAGGAGCTGAGGTGGCGGGGTTTCATACATGAAAATTTTTGATTTAATTGTGGCATTTGGTTCAGTATCATGCAGAAATCCAACTATTGCATAGGCAGGGTACCCTTTCCACGCCACAAGGTATTGGAATCCCCGCTTGATTCTTCATGAGCCCAGGATCTCATCCACCTCAAACTCCGGTAATCCCTCTATCTGTATTAGTTCAATTTCTGCCAGATTATTACCCTTGAAGGGTGACAACGCTGAGGTGTAAATGGCTTGTGCATTTCCAGTGCGGCAGTAGCTCCACATAGAAAGACCCATTGTTTAAAACCTTGCTGATGGGTAATGGTCCTGTCCTCTTACAGGTCAGTTTTTTGACACATCACTTTGAGGTTGAGGTTCTTTGTGTCTTCGGTGGTGCTTAGATTCGCGCAGCCCCAGTGCGGTGGGGGGCAGTACCCCATATTTCATCTGGTAAAGTTGCCTGCACTGGGTGCCCTAACGGGCACACAAAAACTCAAAGTTTTTTTGTGTCCTTCGTTACCTGATCGCCTAGATGGTATCTGGAGCTATTCTGCGCTATTGATCTGCAAACTTTCTTGGCATCATGGGAGACTTTTGGTTGATGTCTCTAAACTTGTTGATGTAACTTTTGTAGGTGTGTCAAAAAATTATCTTCTTCAGGAATGATTGTGCTTATCTGACGCTCAATTGTGAAGGCGGTGTTATACTTTTAGTTGGCGTACAACGGTGAATACCTATAAAGGAATGATCAAGTTGTTATACAAAAATTGGGCTAAGGCTAAGTCACCTGACCAGGCGTGCTGAGCAGCGGTGGCATAAAACTGAAGCTATTGCTCAAATAACTGAATGGTCCGCTCCATTTGTCCATTGACTGGGGGTGTCAGACAATTGCAAGTCCATTTACATAAGAAGAGTGTTAAGGTTCAAAGAAATGACAAAGTTAAGGATAATTTTGGCCAAAAGACCCTGGCGATTCTTGGTGGAACCCTCTGAATTGGGGCAATACATTTATTAATAATACTCGTCCAAATAGCACAAGTTCAGGTAAGCAAATTTTGACTAACTAAGCGGCAAAAACAAAGGAGTCCATCTGAGGTTCCTCCATGACCCACTTCTAGTACATTTTAATCACCTAAGCGGATCCACCTTTTATAGGCTTGGCAGGGGTCCCCAATGTGCAACAATTTGCTCTCATGGTGATTGGCTAAAAACATCAAACAATTACCCCACAGGTTCATCTTGCCTAAAATTGACCCTCCATCAGCCATTTCAGCAAAGCGAGGTGAGTTCAAAATCTCTGATAGGTCAAAAACTCATATTTCCTAAATAGGCTCAAAGTTAATATTAGTTTATGCCTATTCAGTCTGAGCCCTGAGTCAATTTAAATACTAAATGGTAAATAATAACAGTACTCTTTTTTACCCTATCGCTACTTCTAATGAACTATATTAAAAGCCAACCTTTTAGTTTTTATTAATGTTTAGTTTTTTAGTATAAATGGTCAGAAATCCCCTACATAAATTGTTGGAATTTAGGAAAAAAAGTAACAGAGAGCGTCTTTTCCACCTAAAATCCAATAAGGGGTGATATTCCAAAAATCAACATGGTAAATGTGCAGTGTTTAGCATAGGGCATCCCAGAACTTAAAGGTAAACTGTGGTCCTCTATTGCTTATTATATCTTGCGGTACCCTGAACATAATAAAGTCGTGGGTCACAAATAAATTGGTTATGTCTTCCGTCATTTTTGTGTCAAACATGGGATAAACAGGCCATTTTCATATATCTGCCACTACACCCATGATTGCGTCGAACCCCTTTAAAAAGGGCAGGCCAAATATAAAGTCTACTGATACTGATGCCCACAGTCCTACTGCCTGTTGCAGTGGATGAAGAAAACCATTTCGCCTTGTACTGTCATATTTGGATTGCGCGCAGGTAAGGAAGCGTTCTATTTAGACTGGGACTTACTTAATAGTTCATTCCAGTCATATGCTCTCTTTATCAGGTTCATGGACTTCTTGCCTCCCATGTGCCCCATAGTTGGTGGATCAAAATGTTCTTTTATAACTCTTGAATAAACATTTTGAGTACGCATATGTGATCATGGAAGTAAATCACCCTATCTTTTTGTGAGTACCAACTGGAAGGGCTTTTCCCTTCATGTATCTTGTCCCCTAGACCTGCACTTCAGGGCTCCTGATTGTGCATCCAAAATGGACTCAAAGAATGAGTCTTCAGCATTGGCCAATAGGCTTAACTTGGGGTTAACCTGTTGTGAAGGGCCTGTGGGGTTGGCGTGGTTTTAGATGTAACCTTAAGGAGTGGTTTTGGCTGCTGCAAGAGTTGTGATTACAGCGATGATTGCCAATTCCAAAGGTGGCTCAGGCAATACTTTTTCTGGGGAATTCACCATAACTAACTTGACCCTCTCCACTTGATCTGATCCAACAGACAGGCTCTGATCAGTATATACAATAATATGTATGTTAATACCTTAATAAACTCATACTTAAAATTAAAGTTAAGGGGCCATGAAGCATTCTGGTTTGCCTGTGTGCTAAATTTTGTAGTTTGTGATAATATGTAAAATGAATTGTGGTTTATGTGCACAGTCACCATATGCTTTGCTCCCTGCAGAAAATATCGCTAGTGCATCATCACCCATTCTACAGAAGCTAGTTTTTTGTCATATATTGCCCATGATCATTCAGTGCCAGTAAACGTTCTGTAGAGTATGACACTGGATGTTCGTAACCATTGTGCTCCTGTAGCAGTACTGCCCCTACAGCTGTGCCAGAGGCAGTGCATGCTACAAAGAACGGTTTGTCTTCATTGGCATTCCACAAGACTGGCGCTGAGGTAAAAATTTCTTTGATAGCCTCAAATGCCCACTGGCATTCCTCTGACCAAATGAATGGCATATTTTGCCCATTAGGGGTTGGAGGGGGAAATCCAGTTATAAAATTGTTGGGGATAATTTTTTATGAAGGTGAGAGGGCCCAGAAAACTGTGATGCTATATCTGGGTGATGGGCATTGCCCATTGCATTATAGCATCCCTTTTTGAGGGAGTAATGGCATGGCCATCCTTAAGTACCAGGTTTTAGGGATTGTCAGAATTTTAACCAGATAGAGTCCTCCCATGATTAATCGCTATTTGGGATTATATGGCCAAAAATCGGTGGAATGGCTTTTTGACTGAATTTCGTTTTATTTAATATGATTGCTGGTTATTTGCTCCCCAATTTGGGTTGATCCAAAATTAGTATTCCGCCAAGTTTGTAAGTAAGGACAAGTTGGCCAATTAATGAAGCCATATTAGTATAAGAATCACCAGCAACTAATAGCTAAGGATGATCAAATTGGTATCAGCCAGCAGAATCAGTGTTTGATGCCAACCGCCATTTGTGGACTGTTGGGGATTTCTGGTGGAAAGCCAATGTATTTGCTTCAATCATTTATCTATGAATTACTGCCTGTACTGATAAACTGATGTCAGCAGATCTGACAATTATGAGTTTGAGGCAGCTGAGTTTGTTTCCAGTGCCTCATTTAGTCAATTATCACCTGAATAAGGCAATTCCTAATCAATCAACTGAGATAATTTAAGAAGAGACGTTGGTGAGATGCTGAGATATTCTGAGTCAAAGTGAGCAGCTGAAGTTGTTTCTGGCACATTATTATCAACTCAAAGGTTGAATCCAAATTTGACATTTATTTAGATTAACATTTTATATGGCTCACCGGTGACTTAAGGCTGAGGATGAGAAAAAACTAATTCGGACAGTGGGAAGGATATAGTGAGAGGGTCAATTAAATGGAAGAAATAGTGATATGGAAGATTAAGAAGAGTAGTTGGAAGGAAGAACCAGCAGAAGAGCTAATAAGTCAGTTGTGGATGAAGCAGCCCTATTGTAAGTAGTATAAATACCTGGCACTTTACTCTCAATAAATATGTCCTTTTGCCTATTCTACCTTTTGTTATAAGTTTATATTTATTTAGATAATTGGAGTTTAGACTGGGGGATCCTCAAATGGCACAGGTGACATTCCAAGGGGTTAGCAAGCGCTGCTGGCCCCATACCTAAGGCGAAATGGCAAGGGCTGACCAGTCTTCATACTGGTTGGCTTGCCAACTAGCAGAGTCCATAGTCAATTTTCTGACGGGGATCTGCACATTATTTTTGAAAATTCACTCTTTGATGGCTTTGCATGCTGACCCACTCACTGCAAGGTGGCAGCCACTGCAGTCAAGTCCTTTTTGTGTTTCTACAGTAAAGGGGAGTGACCCAGGATGTTATCAATATATGCCACTGCACATGTAAAGTTGGGGTCGCCTATTATGTGGTTGATGACCCTCTGGTAAATGGCAGGGGCATTTTTAATCCCAAACGGCATGACCCTAAACTATTATATGCCATGGCATATTCAGATAGCTTTCAGACATTTTTTCCTTCTAACACTTGTACCTAGTATAATGCATTTAAAAAGTCTAATTATAAAAACACTTTTGGCTTGGCAATCTCTTGGGAGATTTTGGCCTCCAGTGGGAGTGGGTATGTATCAAGCACTTTAACGTTATTTAAATGGCCATAATCCACACAAGGCTGAAGGGTTTTATCAGGTTTTGAGTGAATTTTATAGGAGATAACTCTGGAAAATTCTCTGTGTTAATAATTTCTAAGCCATTGTCTCATCAACCCAAATTTTAAGGCCTGATTCTATGCAGCAGTGTATGTTTAAATTTGGAAATTGATTATTATAAGATCCTTTTAAAACATAAATCAATGTCAAACTAAAGTTGAGATGGCAAGTGGTTTGCATTGTCTATGTCACAAATATCTTTGTAAGGTATGAGTATCGAGGACATTGTTGGCGACTGGCTACTAATCTTGAGATGGAGTATTACACAGTGGCCGCTAAATCATTCTCTTTCACCAACCTGGGGGAGCAGAGGAATTTTGACATATTAATATAAGGTCATGTAGGTGAGAATATTTTGTCAAGCTTAGTTGTAACTTCCTGTCAGCGTCACCATCCTACGCCCAGTATCCAGGGGTAGAGTAGGTGCTTAATTTCTGAGAAATTGGCATGAAACTGATGACCATGGGCTGAAAATGCAAGGTCTTGAATTAGGGCAGGGTGACCATCAGTACCCTAGCGGCCCATATGACGAGAGCTCTCATGGTAAATGCTAGATCTAGTGCTTGCGCCATCTTGAGATTAATAAGATTACTGAAGCTCTTATGTCAATCAATGTGTTCAAAAAGCCTGACTTGAACCAACTGTAATGTTCAAGGTGATTAATAAATAAGCACAATTGAATAATTAAAGATATTCTTGGCACACACTCTGGCAGTTAATTGTTTTCTTGAGCAACATGGAGTAACCTTGATATTTGTTGAGAAACTGGAAAAGAATTTCAGCCACATGGGCGTATGACATCAGGGCTGATGTGGGATCCTACGAATCCATCAATGGGCATATATAGCTGAGATCTTTGATATTTTATTATGTCAGCAATCCTTTTTTAACTTGATATATTGTCTCAAGTTGGTAGACTAAAATTCTGGAACCTCTTATACACAGGAATAAAAAGAGTGCTCGGGAGTCTGTTTGACACTTCACCAATGAGGTCCATAAGTCCAAGTCCATGTGGTTGTTATTGGAATTTCAATATAAATTACAATAAGCAGGCGCTACAAAGGCTATGAAATTATTAGTTCTGTGGCTCTATCAAAGATAGACACAAGTGCAAAGAAGTTATTAGTTCCGTTGTTATAATTGATTCAAATTGGAAATACATATTTCTGTATGAATAGACCAAAATTTAGTTACACAAGATGAAAATTGTGGTACTTTATTAGTTAGAAATGAGGGATATTTATAGGGGTAGATTTAGTAGTTCTTCATGAGGTTTTTTGGGCTGCACCTGAGGTAAGATTTTTATATTAGATGACCGATATTGCTGATTATTAATGCCATACTTGTGATCGTCAGATCTGATAATATTCCTATTAGATAAGACTGACCTTCTTGTATGGTGTTTGCTCCATCAGATAGCTTAGCATCATCCTTTAGAAAAGGTTGATAACTCTGAAGGGTTTATTGTCAGTCTATCTGAGAATCAGACATCTCCAACGGGATTTTACAACCTCATTAGACCAAGATATCAAATCTCGATCTTGAGCAATTTCAGTCATCATAGTTGAATCCCCAACAGCTGTCCTGAACTACCAAGATCCATGGTGCATCTGGCTGTTTATTGAGGGATTCTAATGATTGGGAAATATGCTGGCTATATTGTGCGGTTTCAGGGAAACGTACTAAGATTGTGGGACATGAGGCCGATGCCTCCCTAGTTTATCTATCCTGAGTCATTGGAGGGGTGTAGGGAGTGAGGCCATTACATCTGGCGCATGAGTGGCATTCTTGGCGGTTCACTTACATCAGAATAGAATCAGTTGTGTCATCAGTTTTGGGGCCTTATTCTATATCTGTTTTGATGTTCAGGGTTTCCTCATTGTCAAACAATACAAGTACTATATACTTGAGGTGGTTGGGGTTGGTTTTATATAGAGGTGGTGTGGCTTAAGGATAATTTATTCTTGGTAGCTCAGTTTCTGTGGCAGGCTTGATCTTCTTAACCAGTTGTACGCTCTATCAAAAGTTTAAGTCATTATACCATGTCATATGGGAATCTGCTCTCTGGTTTAAGGAAACCTGGAATTCAGCGATGGAAATATCTTTTGGGAGTTGGAGAGAATCAGCTAGTTGGTGAAAGGACTTGATGTGGTTATCTAAACTCACAACTAAATCTCGCCGCTGGAACAGTTGAAACAGGAGCTGTGTTCTCATTGCTGAGTGGTCACCATGGACGAAACAATGGTGAAAAGTGAGTGAGGTGCCTCCCCAAGGTACGAGTTCTGGTACAACAGGGTGCAGGCCCAGATTTTAGCTTCAACTTCCATGGCGTCCAGTAGTGCCAAGGATTGCTGATCTTCAGAGGTCTCCGTGGTTCTATTTGTTTTGGCTCATAAATTTGAGTTCTGCCAGAACTCCCAGCACCTGGCGAGCCACTTCGTTCAAAAGCAGGAAGTGGACCCTATCACCATTACGTTGCATGCTTGAGCATTTAAGGGGAGAAATTGGGTGTGCCGCTTGTACAAACAGTACTTGTTTGGTGGCATTGATCAATGCTACCCATGACCAACATGTCAGTAGAGCACGCATGAGAAAATATAAACTCATTTTTGCTGTTAAAGAGCCCAGGTTCAGCAAACCCAGGGCCAACGACATAGCAGCAGTATTTTTAGCTGGTTTATTATGTCAGACAACTGATGTTCCAAGGAAAAATTTAAATTCCTTAAGGATACTTAATACCCATGATAGCATCCACAGTCCACAAAGCATCACCATTCTGATAATTAAAAACTAGGATCTATAAGGAGATAAGTGTC